>JAKOOJ010000022.1:9434717-9714717 GCA_022577455.1 Arizona elegans | reverse complement strand
AGAGCTTCTCCCCGATAACCTGGATTGATGGAGAAGCTATGGAGAAGCAATGGTTAATTGCATACCCATGTGGCTTTGGAAAGAAGGTAGAGAGCCAAGAAATGAATCTTGGCCAACTTGTTTGGGATTTGGCCCTCAACCACAGTTGGTAGAATCATCTCTTTTAATTTTGACCCTTTCCTGCTAGGTGGACCTCCCTTCCTCTCTCTCTGTCTCTAATTGAAGATCTAGTTTGGGTTGTAGCTCTCTATATTTAATCTTGAAGAACCACCACTGAACCTGAGAATGACTTCTGTCCACAAAATTGGCCTGCTTGGATAGAGTTCAGGGCCCCTGGTCTTCATCTAAGGTAACCCATTTTTTTTAATGGACAGACACCTGGTTCTGTCCTTTCTTCTTTTTCTTCTTTGAATGCCAACCTGGATCACCAAAAGATGACCAGTGATGCTTTTCATAACATCCAGAGAAGCGCTCTAGAAAAACTTCACCTGTTAGATTCTCTTTGGTAACCATATTAGGACTGTTACAACGTTATTACAAACCACATTTCTTAAGGGGTTTTAGACAACCAAGGATTGAGATCAGGAATAATTTGGTGCACAGAGGAAAGAGGGAGAGGGAGAGAGGGGAGAGAGGGAGAGAGAAGGAGAAAGAGACACAGAGAGAGGGAAAGGGAGAGAGAGAGACAGAGAAAAGAGAGAGAGAGAGGGAGAGAGACAGAGAGAGAGAGGGAGAGAGACAGACAGACAAAGAGAGAGAGACAGAGAGAAAGATACAGAGAGAGAGAGGAAGAGAGGGAGAGGGAGACAGACACACACACACACACACACAGAGGGAGAAACAGAGAGAGAGGGAGGGAGAGGGAGAAGGAGAGACACAGAAAGAAAGAAAGAAAGAGAGAGAGAGAGAGAGAGAGAGAGAGCACACCCCAGCAGATGTCAATAAATAGATGTTTGGCTGGATATTATTTTTTTAGAAATGCCACTGACATTTTCCTCTTCTTGGGTGAATGAAAGAGGAAAAGAAGGAGATTATTCTGAATGTGGGTTCTCTGTGATTCTAGTTCCCTTTCTGGATAAAAGAAATTCTTGGTTCCTCTACTCCACATGTAAAGGGTTCCATCTTTCCAGAATCTACTGCATCCTGGTTTGTCTTTAGCAGGCAAACATGTGGGACCCAAAGAAATACCCTCCCTATTTACAAAGAGCAATAAGGTTGCTGGATCGGACCCCCCCTCCCCCATGCCGCCTGCATTTTACTGCCCAACTGCATCAGCATAGAAATGCTTTCCTTTAGATAGGCTAAAAGCATACAATGAATGGGTTGTAGAGAGTAGGTATGTCTCGCTGAATGAAGAGAAGGACTAGCTGTGACACGATAAAAGCCTTCCATACTTGAGGGGCTCTCATAGAGAAGAGGGGATCGACTATCCTCCAAAGCACCTGAAGGCAGGACAAGAAGTAATGGGTGGAAAGCTGATCGAAGAGAGATCCAATCTAAAATTACAGAGAAATTTCCTGACAGTGAGAACAATCAACCAGTGGAAAAGCTTGCCTCCAGAAGTTGTGGTTGCTCCATCACTGGAGGTTTTCAAGAAGAGAATGGACAGCCATTTGTCCAGAATGGTATAGGACAATGATGGCTAACCTTTTTGCTATTGCATGCCAAAAGCTGGGGGAGTGCGGGGTGGTTGCGCATGTGTGTGCCCACACCCATAATTCTATGCACCCTGCCCCCCCCATGCATGTGTGACCCCCCCCCCCATGCTCCCCCTGCTTTTGGCATGTGATGGCATGGTGGGCACAGTAGGCCCGTTTTTTTTGCCCTCCCCAGGCTCCAGAGCCTTTCTAGGAGCCTGGGGAGGGCAAAAACAGCCTTCCCCATCTCCCCGGAGGCTGGAAACAGCCCGTT
This sequence comes from Arizona elegans, assembly GCA_022577455.1. Classification (NCBI taxonomy): domain Eukaryota; kingdom Metazoa; phylum Chordata; class Lepidosauria; order Squamata; family Colubridae; genus Arizona; species Arizona elegans. The sequence goes on along the minus strand of JAKOOJ010000022.1, from coordinate 9,712,806 downwards.
TGCCAACTTCCGTTGGGCCCAGAAGGCCCAAAAATCAGCTGGCCAGCGTGCACACGCGTGCTGGAGCCGAGCTAGGGCAACGCTTGTGTGCCCACCAATATGGCTACGTGTTCCATCTGTGGCACGCATGCCATAGGTTCGCCATCACGGGTATAGGATCTCCAGCCATGGGCACGGGGTTGATTTAGAAGACCTCCAAGGTCCCTCCCTTCCAACTCGGTTTTCTGTATTCTGCATTATATTGTATTGAGAAGCTTCATCTGTTGGCGTTGACAGGTCTTAAGGAAGGTTCAAGAACAGACACGGACACTTTTCCTGGTCACTTGGTGACTTTTTCTTCTAGTTGGATGACATCTAACTGACAGATAGATGGGCTAAACTCTTAGTGCTGTGTTCCCCGGTTGGATTTATAACAAGTTGGGTAACCCTATGAAGAGTCATGTATCAACTGATACTTGGCACTAATCTAACACGGGACAATTCAGAAGTATTCGGTAATATGGATAATACAATGAAACTGTATCGATTCCTAGGAATAAGACATGAAATTATAGGGCAACCTTAAGATACAGTATTCGATATTTCCATTCTAAATTTGGACAGCCCCTAAATCCGTGCCCAGTCTTCTTGTAAACCTGTATCCAGGACTGGGGAACGAAGCCACCGTTACTCTTGATGATGGCTACCAGAGTTTTGAAATGCTTCGATTCAGAGGAACCCTTGTCTGACAGATTCATATTTTGGTGCCTGTGTTCAGAAGCGCGAGTCTCGGGTTTTGCTTGGTGGCAAGTTGGAGATAACAAAAGCCATCCTCCATCTCTTAAGACACTTAAACATTTCATTAAAAGGCATCGATCTATTGGTGGCCCTCAGACTTTGGTCTTCAGTCCCAGGAAATGTGTTTATTGTGTTGGGTGAATACAGCCATGGCCATATTGCAGAGGGGAAAAAAATCCATCTCCATTTTAGATAAAAACATTGTATGTATGTATGTATGTATGTATGTATGTATGTATGTATGTATTTATTTATTTATTTATTATTGCAATTTATATGCCGCCATTCTCCCAAGGGACTCAGGGCGGCTTACAAAAAACAATATCCAATACAAATCACAATAAAATTAAAATCAACAACCCAATTAAAACAATTTAAAATTATAACAATGTACACCCATGACGGATCAGTTACATTAACGAAAGAGCCACATCTTCAACTCATGACAGAAGGAAAGGAAGTCGGGGGCTGTCCTGAGCTCGGTGGGCAAATCATTCCAGAGGGTCGGGGCTCCCACAGAGAATGCTCTCCTCCTGGGGCCATCAGCCGACATTGTTTGGCTGAAGGCACCCTGAGGAGGCCCACTCTGTGAGAGATCACAGGACGGTGGGAGAGCATGTATGTATGTATCTATGTATGAGAGTATGTGTATATATATATATATATATATATATATATATGTATGTATGTATGTATGTATGTATGTATGTATCTATCTATCTATCTATCTATCTATCTATCTATCTATCTATCTATCTATGTATCTATGTGTGTATCTATCTATCTATCATCTCTCTCTTTTTTTTTATTGCAAAAGTTTTACAATTACATTTTCGCCCCTTTTTCCTCCCCCTCAACCCACCCCAAACTTCCCAACCTCCCTAACCCACCCTAACCCTCCCCTCCCCCCTCAGACTTCCACACAGTATACTCATATCAAGTAAAAGGAAAAACCCTCCTTTGTATATAAAACTTGAACCCCTCCCTCCCCCTTATAAATTTTCATCTTCATTACATTAACCTATTTCTATCTTAATATAACATTTTCAAATAAATTTTTGTCTTCATTACCTTAAAATGTTTCTATCTTAATATAACATTTTCAAATAAAAGCTATTTGATACTTCCTAGTTTGGTATTTGTTCTGAACATAATCTATCCACTTCTTCCATTCCCATTCATAAGTCTCTTGTGAACAATCTTTTAGATATGCTGAAATCTTCGCCATCTCTGCAAAACTGGCCATCTTCAAAGTCCATTCCTCAATCGTGGGCATATCATCTCTCTCTCTTATCTGTCTGTCTGTCTGTCTGTCTGTCTATCTATCTCTATATCTGTGTATGTGTGTGTATCTCTCTCATCTCTCTCTAATCTGCCTGCCTGCCTGCCTGCTATCTATCTATCTATCTATCTATCTATCTATCTATCTATCTATCATCTATCTATCTATGAAGATGTAGATTTACTCCTTAATTTGCACTAGATTTCGTTCTGTTTTATGGGGCAAACGACCACTGGAATGTCATTCTCGAGTGCTCAGATTCTAAGAACATCTTCAGAAGTTCTCTCTGTTGTCTTCCAAAATATGCTACAGTTGGGGGACAACTAACAGAAGGGCCGTTTCAGTGAGGGGACCCTTGTTCTGGGATCTCTCCTTATATGCCTAGGGAGATTGAACTGGTGCCTTCAGATCCAAAGGAAATATTGGTTTTGCAGATTTGCAGGTATCTTAAGTTCGGGGGCCTTTCAAAGAGTTCTTTTTGCTCTTCCTGTTGATGCTTTCGTTCTGGAGCTGTTTTAGCTAGGCCTTGGTTTCACATTTATTTTGCACTGCTATTTTGTTTTGCGTTGTCTCTCTGTGCGTAAATGCACATCCTCCCACCCTCAAACCCATTTGCACCACAAATGTATTTTATTATTTATTACATCTCTTTGCCCCCCTCCCATCTCATTGCAAGGTGACTAGGAGAATGTGTGTGTGTGTTGTGATTTTATACATTGGTGTGTGTGTGTGTGTGTGTGTACACACACACACACACATACATACACCAATGTATAAAATCACAATGAAATCACAATGAAAATACAGATGATAACTAAGGCTAAAAGATGAGGAGGAAAGGAGCAGAATGGATGTAGCTGTTAGTAGTCAGTCAGTTACCTCCAGTGTGATACTGCCCTATTTGCATCCATGTGTGTGTTTGTGTGTGTGTGTGTGTGTGTGTGTGTGTGTGTGTGTGTGTGTAGTTCAATAAATACAGGAATATATAAAAGATGACAGAATAGAATAGAATAGAATAGAATAGAATAGAATAGAATAGAATAGAATTTTTTATTGGCCAAGTGTGATTGGACACACAAGGAATTTGTCTTGGTGCAAATGCTCTCAGTGTACATAAAAGAAAAGATATGTTCATCAAGAATCGTACGGTACAACACTTAATGATAGTCATAGGGTACAAATAAGCAATCAGGAAATAGTCAATATCAATATAAATCATAAGGATACAAGCAACAAGGTTACAGTCATACAGTCATAAGTGAGAGGAAATGGGTGATGGGAACGATGAGAAGATTAATAGTAGTGCAGCCTTAGCAAATAGTTTGACAGTGTTGAGGGAATTATTTGCTTAGCAGAGTGATGCCATTCCGGAAAAACCTGTCCTTGTGTCTAGTTGTTCTGGTGTGCAGTGCTTTATATCGTCGTTTTGAGGGTTGGAGTTGAAACAGTTTAAGTCCAGGATGTGAGGGGTCTGTAGATATTCCCACAGCCCTCTTTTTGACTCGTGCAGTATTCACATCCTCAATGGAAGGCAGGTTGGTAGCCATTGTTTTTTTCTGCAGTTCTAACTATCCTCTGAAGTCAGTGTCTGTCTTGTTGGGTTGCAGAGCCAAACCAAACAGTTATAGAAATGCAGATGACAGACTCAAAAATCCCTCTGTAGAACTGGATCAGCAGCTCCTTGGGCAGTTTGAGCTTTCTGATTTATGTACATATATTATCTAATATACTTTAGGGTTATAGCATAAGTTTATGCGCTTGCGTCTTTTTTAACGCACATTTTAATGTCTTGTTTGTTTCTGTAAAAAACTTTTGGGGGAGTTTTGTATTTTAATTTTTTAAATACAAAACTTATTTATTTTTTTTAAAAAAATGACATATGGATGGCCATTGATAGAAACCCATTAAGAATGGAACGGTTTGTAAAAAAAAAAAAAATTCAAGGCACGTGCTATACTCCTACTAGATTTTTTAGCTCCATTGTTCTTTCAATTCCTGGACAAAAGTTACTAGTGTTTTTCTCAACCTCCATCTACGCGACCTCTTCTTCTCTTCCCCGTTATCAGGAGTGGAGCTAATAGTGCTTGTAGTTGCAGAATTATCTGTTCTTTTTCTCCTTTCTTTACAAAGGGGTTAAATCATGTTTAGCCTCTCCTGCAGATAACAGCATGGTCATTTTTTGGACAGTGGCTAACTCTTGGCTTTTCAGACAAGTTTTCATTGATTAATGTCTAGGCTCTCTTGTAAAGGAATGTAGAAAGGAGCTTAGAAAAAGGAGAGAGGATTGCTAAGGGAGAAGAAATGGCAGATCAGTCCTGAGAAAGTGGAAGATGTAGGGGGAAGAAACACCTAATAACTACCTTAAAATCTCAGAGAGAGGCAGAGAGAAACAAGTATAGAGCAAAATGTTTACTGTGATGGGAAGAGAGTCAGAGACCTATAATGTTTCGTGGGAGCTCCACTCGGCATCGGATCTCCAGTCCTTCCATAAAACCATGAAGATGGACCTACTTTTTCTGTAGTGTCTACAGAAAGTGTCATAAAACTACAAAGATGGACCTTCTTGGAGAACTTTAGAGAGCTTGGAGCATGGTTTAACTCCAAGGATTTCAGGACTACATTTTTCTGTAGGTGAAGACACTCCGTATTTGTCCAGGTGACCTTAGAACTACGCCGTCTTCGGTATGACCTAAGTGTAGCTCATAAAATTATCTACTACAACGTCCTACCTGTCAATGACTACTTCAAATTCAACCACAACAATACACGAGCACACAATGGATACAAACTCAAGGTAAACTGCTCCAAACTCGACTGCAGAAAATACGACTTAAGCAACAGAGTGGTCAATGCCTGGAATGCACTACCTGACTCTGTGGTTACATCCCCAAACCCCCATAACTTTAACCTTAAACTGTCTACTGTTGACCTCACCCCATTCCTAAGAGGTCTGTAAGGGGTGCGCATAAGCACACCAGCATGCCTTCCGTCCCTGTCCTAATGTTTCCTCTACTTGTATCTATTTTATATATTCAATTCATGCTTATAATTATATAAATTACCTAATACGTTCTTGACAAACAAACAAACAAACAAACAAATAAATTAATAACTAAAATAAAACATTCAAAGAGTTTCACAGAAGCAAATTTTTTTAGGCCCCTTCCACCTGGAGTCATTGGTCCTTCACACATCTCCATTGGAGCTCCACTTGACATCAGATCTCCAGTCCTTCCATAAACCTACAAAGGTGGAGCCTCTCAGAGAGCTTTGCAAAACCAAGGATTGCTACTATTAACTGAGATGGGCTCCTTTTGTGGAGTCTCTGAGCGTGGTTATTTGTTTGTAGATGTTTCATGATGCAATGAACCAGCATCAATGGTCACAAAAGGGGTTCCTTTTGTGACTGTTGTGTTATTGTCATGGTAGAGAGATTCTGAAAGACTTGAGAGTGGGAAGAGGGTTCATGAGGGGAGGGTGTCAAAGAAATCAAGATGGTAGGGTTTTTTTTTTTTAATGTGTGCTTATGATTCAATAATCCCAGTGTATAGGTAGCATAGAGGAACATAGTGGCTCAGTCACTAAGATGCTGTGTTTGTCGATCAAAAGGTTGGCAGTTCAGCGGTTCGAATCCCTAGTGCCGTGTAATGGGGTGAGCTCCCGTTACTTGTCCCAACTTCTGCCAACCTAGCAGTTCGAAAGCACATAAAAAAATGCAAGTAGAAAAATAGGGACCACCTTTGGTGGGAAGGTAACAGTGTTCTCCATGCGCCTTTGGCATGGTATATAAATTGGAAATTAAATTAAATTAAATTAAATTTAGTCATGCCAGCCACATGACGACAGAGACATCTTCGGACAGTGCTGGCTCTTAGACTTTGAAACGGAGATGAGCACCGCCCCCTAGAGTCAGGAATAACTAGCACATATGTGCGAGGAGTACCTTTCCCTTTATAGGTAGCATGCTTGCAAACCATGGTTTATAGCTTGTTGGGTTGTGTGAGTTTGAGCATGATGGTGTATTCAGTAAACCATGATTAAGCAAAGTATGAGTTGTTTCTTATCAGTTGTTTCCTGCATCAAAGTTGAAATGGTATTTGGGAATGATCTTGGAAGAGAGGAGGGATTGCCACACAGGAAAACTGGTGTGTAAAAAACATTTCAGCCCACCGAAGGGTGGATGGGATTAAAAATATTTTAGAAGGGACACTCCCTAGTTTTCCAAAAAGTAAAAGGAAAGGAGAAATACTTTCAGAATTGCAAGATTTGTGCAAGAGCCATGGTGGGACAGTGGCTAGATTGCAGAATTGCAGTCTGGCTCTGGCCACTGCCAGCAGTTCGATCCTGACTGGCTCAAGATTGACTCAGCCTTCCATGCTTCCGAGGTCAGTAAAATGAGCACCCGCATGGTTGAGGGCACAATGCCGACTCTGTAAATCACTTGGAGAGGGCTGTAAAGCACTGTGAAGCAGTTTATAAGTCCAAGTGCTATTGCTATTCTGTTAATGTAACGGGCAATTTACAGAATCTTACAGAAAAGATAATTGTGCTTCTTCTCTGGACTACCTGGAAGGGCTAATAAAAGCCCAGTTTCTGAATAATTCAGCTATTACACCTCTGGCATGCTATCTTTTAATTGCTATGTTTGTTAGCCACACAGAGACACATGACAAGGAAGTGGGTATATAACTTGAATTAATACATATTTGGCTTGTTTCTCCTAATACTTTCAGCTCTGACGTTAGTAATCTGGGAGGGGACATGTCTGTGTGGGGAGATGATTTCCTTTCCTTTCCTTCATCTCTTTTTCCTTTCCTTTCCTTTCCTTTCCCTTTCCTTTCCTTCTCTCTTCCTTCCTTTCCCTTCATCTTTTTCCTTTCCTCCTCTCCCCTCCCCTTCATCTCTTTTTCCTTTCCTTTTCTTCTCTCTTCCTTTCCTTTCCTTCTCTCTTCCTTCCCTTCCCTTCATCTTTTTCCTTTCCTTTCCTCCCCTTCATCTTTTTCTTTTCTTTTCCTTTCCTTTCCTCCCCTCCCCTTCATCTTTTTCCTTTCCTTTCCTTCCCTCCCCTTAATCTCTTTTCCTTTCCTTACCTTCCCTTCCCTCCCCTTCATCTCTTTTTCCTTCCTTTCCTTCTTTCTTCCTTCTCTCCCCTTCATCTTTTTCCTTTCCTTTCCCCCCTTCATCTTTTTCTTTTCCTTTCCTCCCCTCCCCTCCCCTTCATCTTTTTCCTTTCCTTTCCTTTCCTTTCCTCCCCTCCCCTTCCCTCCCCTTCATCTCTTTTTCCTTTCCTTTCCTTCTCTCCTTTCCTTTCCTTCTCTCTTCCTTCCCTTCCCTTCTTTTTCCTTTCCTTTCCTTCCCTCACCTTCATCTCTTTTTCCTTTCCTTCTTTCCTTTCCTTTCCTTTCCTTTCCTTTCCTTTCCTTTCCTTTCCTTTCCTTTCCTTTCTTTTCCTCCCCTCCCCTCCCCTTCACCTCTTTTTCCTTTCCTTCCCTTCCCTTCCCTTCCCTTCATCTCTTTTTTCTTTCCTTCCCTTCCCCACTTGAATCCTGGAGCTTCCCTTGAAAAAGAACCAGTAAAAGGCAATGCAGAGCCCTGATTCTTCTAGAGATCATGAGGAACCATGTGGAAATAAAAAAAGATCAGAGGGGATTAGGCCCTCAAACAGCCACATTAGTATATTTTTAGCATGATCTCAATTACTCTATAATGTGGAAGTCTCACATCAGAGACTCAGATTTGGGAGTATATGGGCTGTTTTGGGCCTATTTCCTTTATTCATGGAATACACAAATGAAGCAAAGAAGCTAGACCTCTGCATTTTAACATCTGGCATCCTCTGGAGTTACTTTTCAGAAGGCATCGGTGCATAAACGTGTATGTACATAGACGCTTTCTCCCTATTTTTAACTGAACGTTTTAATGCTATCGATTGGAGATGGTTATTTTGAGATGGCGCTTTATAGAAACAGTATAGAAATATATTTAATAGCTGGCTGGTCATTGATTTGAATTCATTACAATACATTTGGCGAAACCTGGCTTTGCAGGTGCTTTTTAAGAAATTGTGTACTTTATTGAAAGTTGGCAATATTGAAAGGTTTCCTGATTACTGTCAAGGAAAGCCCATGGGAGGGTCGGCGAGGGCATCAGAAATGGAGCTTGACTCAAGGAGAAATGCCATTAAAAAAAAAAACAGATTATTTCAGCACCTTGGAGAGTGCCTGACTGTACTGTATTTGCAGGGTGGATTCACTACAATCTAACTCAGGGATATCCAAAGTTGGCAACCTCAAGACTTCAACTCCCAGAATTCCCCAGCCTATTGCAAGGAATTCCATGGAATTTCTTTTTTTTAAGCTTCAAAACATTCCGAATTTGAAGTACTGTTTAAAAAGATGTAATTTTCCCCTCCCTGCTCTTTGCAGATGAATAACATCTCCAATTGTCCTCTACTCAGAAGAAAGATGGAGTGGGGAACCATTGGCCTTAGACAGGTAGTCCTTGAGTTCATTTAGTGACCATTCCAAGTTATAACATCGCTGGAAAAAGTGACATGACCGTTTTTGACATTTACGACCTTTGCAGCATCTCCATGGCCACATGTTCAAAATTCACACACTTGGAAACTGACTCGTATTTATGACGGTTGCAGTGTCTGGGAGTCATGTGATCACTTTACGTGACCTTCCGACAAGCAAAGGCAATGATAATCACTTAACAACCATGTTACTAGTTTAACAGTGCTTCACTTAACAACCGTGGCAAGAAAGGTTGTAAAATAGGGCAAAATACACTTAATGACTGTTTCAGTTAGCAATCAAAATTTTGGGCTCAATGGTGCTTGTAAGTCAAAACCTACCTGTCATTTTTTGCTGAATTATAGCCCTATTCACCTTGTGATTTGAGAATTGTAGGTCTCTCCTTCTTGAAAATATCTACAGATGTACCACTGAGTTGAATACAACTGTTGCCATTAATATCTCTGTTGTTCATACATAGAATAGAATAGAATAGAATAGAATAGAATAGAATAGAATAGAATAGAATAGAATAGAATAGAATAGATGGAACGTAACGTAATGGAACAGAACAGAACAGAACAGAATAGAATAGAATATTTATTGGCCAAGTGTGATTGGACACACAAGGAATTTGTCTTGGTGCATATGCTCTTAGTGTACATAAAATAAAAGATACATTGATCAAAAATCATAAGGTACAACACTTAATGATAGCCATAGGGTACAAATAAGCAATCAGGAAACAATATCAATATAAATCGTAAGGATGCCAGCAACAAGGTTACAGTCATACAGTCATAAGTGGGAGGAGATGTGTGATGGGAACGATGAAAAGATGAAAAGATTAATAGTAGTGCAGACTCAGTAAATAGTTTGACAGTGTTGGCTTAACAATTTAAGTTTGACCATTTATTTAATCTAATTTGTTTTACTCAACTAATTACGCTTCCTCCCTAGGCCTAATAAAAGTTCTTGGGAGAGGCGATAATAAAAGAAAACCAATGTGTTAAAAGATCACCCATAAAACTTAAGTATGGCATAAAAGACAGCAGCAGAAAATAAAACAAATAGCATCAACCACACTGCCCCATCAACAATAAACTAACAGACAAAGGGCTAGAGATTAGTTGAGCTCATTCCAAAACGAATAGACACATTGGTAAACCTGGAGGGAATGAATGGATTGAAATGGAATACATCCATTGTAGAACAGTTTAAGGCACGGGTCTCCAACCTTGGCAACTTTAAGCCTGGTGGACTTCAACTCCCAGAATTCCCCAGCCAGCAAAGCTCACTGGAGAATTCTGGGAGTTGAAGTCCTCCAGGCTTAAAGTTGCCAAAGTTGGAGACCCCTGGTTTAAGGAGTCTTCACATCAATGTTTCTCAACAGCTTTTTGATATATGCATTTCAGTTCCCAGAATTCCCTAGTCAGCCATGCTGGCTGAAGAATTCTGGGAGTTGAAGTCCACACATTTTTAAAACAGCTGAGTATGAGAAACACTGCTTTATACCCTTGGTATAATAACTCATCAATATTTACAAATACCCAAGCTGGCACCCCCCAGAAAGGAAAACAGATGCAGTTGTCTTTCAAAGAATTGTAAAGTAAAGCTTTTTCACAATCCAGTTAGTACACAAAAAGTTTGTAATCTTGTTCCCATGTTGCTGTACAGCAATGTCTTTCAAACCTGTCCATTTTTAAGATGTGTGGACTTCGACTCCCAGAATTCCCCAGCCAGCATAGTATAGCTGGCTGGGGGATTTTGGGAGTCGAAGTCCACACATCTAAAAGTGGCCAAGTTTGAAAAACTCTGTTGTTTTTTGCCTAGCCAAGGGGTCTGCCACCTTAAACACTCAAAGAGCCATTTGGACCTGTTTCCCACAGAAAAGAAAACACCGGGAGCCACAAAACCCTTCCCGTGCCTGATTATTTCTTGAGCAGCTACAAAACTAGCATATGTAGTTGAATTAAACGTTCTGTTTTCTTCTGAAACTTTTCTTTTCTTGGATTTATCCATGGTTGGCCTATCAGGAGTTGAAAAGCTCAATAAATCATGTGCCAGTGGGTGTCACACACTCGTGATTGTGACACATATTTTGAGTGACAGGGAGCCGCAGCAGAGGGATGAAAGAGCCACATGCGGCTCCAGAGCCCAGGTTGCCGACCCCTGGCCTAGCCTGTTACACAAACCCAACCATGGCCAACTCAAGCAATTGCTCAAATTGCTTTCACAACGTTGAACATTCTACAGTGCTTTACAGACTATTTTAGAAATCAGCAATCTGGTATACTACAAGCATCAGTGTATGGTCAGGAATTGTGGAAGCTGTCATCTCAAATGTATTGAGAAAAATGGGATACCCCTTGGGTAATTTTCCTAGGAATCCTTTCTTTTTCTATTGCCTTACAAACTCCCCCCCCCAAAAAAATCTTGCTCTAATAATATTCCAGAGATAATAGGGGAAAAGAGAAACACATTATTCTAAAATAAGTTTCTCATTAGCTGTCAGGAGTGAAATATCAGGTTGTTTGACTGCAGGGTGTGTGAATTTTCACAAGGTTCAGTGATGCCAGTAACAGTGTTTTCATTCCCCCCACCCTCCCTCTCTCCAAAATCATCATAATGTAAATTTCAAATGTAAGCAAAGATAATAGGGAAAGGGGAGAAGGAAAAGAGAGGGAAAGAAAAGTGCGGAGTAAGGGGAAAAATCAAGGGGAAAAAAAGCATTAACCTCCAATGTTTTTCAGCAAAGTAAAATAAAAATAATGAAAGGCAACCTCCCTTTTTTACTTTTGACCTTCTAGCCCTTTCTATAAAACACACTTCTCTAATCCGCAAATCCTAAAATCAAAATTTCATCCCCACCCCCGTTTCGAGCACAAAGTCCAGAAGTGGTTTCCAGGTGGGAATATTTTCACTTCTCGGAGTTTCTAAGCCAGTGAAACGGGTTGATCCTGAATGAAGAGACCTTGCAAAAGTTGTGTTTTAAAAAACAAACAAACCCATCACTGATCACGAGGCATCCCCACAGGAAATACCCAAAAGGGCCATGAGTTTTTAGAGAAGTTTATCAGAAAACGAAGCATTTGGTTTATGCACCTGACAGCTTTCCAGTACCGCAGGTAAATGGCACCCTGTCTCAAATGGCCCAGGGCAAGAGACAACCATAATGTGGTTGGACTAGATCAGGGGTCTGCAACCTTAAACACTGAAAGAGCCATTTGGATCCATTTCCCACAGAAAAGAAAACCCCGGAGCCACAAAAACCCTTCCCATGCCTGACTATATCTTGAGCGGCCACAAAATTAGCATATGTAGTTGAATTAAATGTTCTGTTTCCTTCTGAAACTTTTCTTTTCTTGCATTTATCCATGGTTGGCTTACCGGCTCAATAAATTGCGTGTCGGCGGGTGACGCATATTTTGAGTCACAGGTTGCTGACCCCTGGACTAGATGACTCCAAAGTCCCTTCCAACTCTGTTACTGTTACCTGTTACTCCCTAGAATTTTCCCGAAGGGGAACAGCTGATGGGGGATCCATCAGCTGTTGCAATCTGCCTCCTCCATTAACCAAGTATGTCTCCTCTTTAAGGTTTCACAGAATGGTGAACGAGCGGCCATATGTTGCCTTTTTTTAAAAAAAAAAACCGCAGCAATTTGTAGACCCAGGCAAGGAAAGTTGGAAGTGGGGGGGAAGGGCAGGGCCGTTGTCATCATAAAAAGGATGTGAAAGAATTGAAATCCAAGCTTGGTTGTGTAAATAGGGCCCTCGGGGGACTGATGGGATGCTGTGTGTGTCTTTGCATTGTAGCCAGGCCCATTAGCTTTGTTGGGAGAAAGTGGGATGTGGGTCTGATCTCACAAAGATGATCTAAGAATAGAGACTCTATGAAAGGCATTTCAGCCCAACCCAAGGATGGTACAATTCTAAGTAGGTGTATAATTCTAACTATAGGACAATGATGCAGATGAGAAAGGCAATTTGATGGAGAAGTTAAAAGCACCAGCCAGGCTGTCACAAAACGACAACAGAGTGACTTTCCAGGATGGTATAAGCACAAAGAGAACCATTTGGTCTGTGAATTTCCCATAGAAAACCAGGATGCTCAGATCACAGAATAAGAGAATACGACAAGAGTTCCTCCAAGCATCTCAAAACTCTTGTAGCCACGGCTGTAAGCACGACTGTAAGCCAAGCTGTAAGCCCAGCTTTCTTCCACAAGCCATGATGCAGCCTTACAAGAAGATTGGGCATGGAGTTCGAGGGTGTCCTCAAATTTAGAATGGAAACACTAAAGACTGTGTCTTAACACTATACTGTAATTTCATGTCTTATTGCTAGGAATCAGAAGAGTTTCATTGTATTATCCGTATTACCAAATACTTCTGAATTTTCTCCTGTGCTAGATTAGTGTCAACAATCGATTTACACATGACTCTTCACAGGGTTACCCCACTTCCTATGAATCCAGCCAGGGAACACACAACACTAAGAGGTTAGCCCATCTATCTGTCAGTTAGATGTCTTCTATCTGGAAAAAAAAAAGTCACCAAGTGAGCAGGAAAAGTGTCCGTGTCTGTTCTTGAACTTTCTGTAAGACCTGTCAACACCCACAAGTGGATATCTATGTAAGTAGTAAGTAAGCTTTTATTGCGGTCAGAGACCAAATTAAAATAGACAAAGAAAGGGAGCATATTTTACAAATATGGATAGATCATGGGACAGTACACCATCTACTGCCTCAAATACAATCTGTACTGTCAATACTAGTGATCCTCTGCGTCGGGCTTATCCGTCTCTTTTCCCGTTTTTCCCCAGCCACGACTGCAGCAAAATTTTTTGCCACCTTTAGAGTTATATTGGGGTCTGCGTCCTGGAGTAGGAAATAAAGGCTGAACGTATCAGGTGAACCAGGGAATCTCTGGGAAATAGGAGAAATGAGATATCTAGGGAGATTGGTTGTCCCAAAGGTGCTTTTTCAAGAGGCAACGGGACTTTCTGGTTTTTCTTTGAAGATGTTTCGCTTGAGGACACAGATAAACCTCCAAGTGGCCTCAATGACTCTCTAAAAAGGATGCAAATGACCAGCTGTCTGCAAGGAGTATCAATCCTTCCACTGCCCACCATTCAGTCAGAGCGGAAGAAGCTTCTTGGATGAGAAGTGAAACGTCTTCAAAGAAAATTGGTTTAATTGGGATTTTAAATTTGGGGGTTTTATAATTGAGTCTATCATTTAATAATTTTAATTATTTTTAAATTTTGTTTGTCTTTGTGCTTTTAATCAGGATGTACACCGCCCTGAATCCTTCGGGAGAAGGCATAGAAATTAAATAAATAAATAAATAAATAAATAAATAAATAACCAGAAAGTCCAGTTGCCTCTTGAAAAAGCACCTTGGGGGACCCACAGGTGAAGCTTCTCGATACAAAACGATGCCAAATAGAGAAAACAGAGTTGGAAGGGACCTCGGAGGTCTTCTAGATCAACCCCGTGCCTATGGCAGGAGACCCTATCCCCGTGGTGGTGAACCTATGGCACACGTGCCAGAGGTGGCATGCAGCGCCCTCTTTGTGGGCACGCGAGCTGTCACCCCAGTTCAGCTCTGCTGGGCACGCACGTGGGCCTCCCACTGGCCAGCTGGTCTTCGGGTCTCTGCTGCGCATGTGTGGGAGGTGGAATGTGTGTGGGGGGGGGACATGCGTGCATGTCCAGGGGTGTGGGTATGCGGGGGAGCCACTGGCTCCCAGTGGTCTTCCGGGTGCGATTCAAGGTGTTGGTTACCACCTTTAAAGCGCTCCATGGCATAGGACCCGGGTACCTTCGAGACCGTCTTCTGCCACCAATAGCCTCCCACCAACCAGTCCGTTCCCACAGAGAGGGTCTCCTCAGGGTGCCATCGGCCAAGTTATGTCAGCTGGTGACACCCAGGGGGAGGGCCTTCTCTGTGGGAGCCCCAGCCCTGTGGAATGAACTGCCCCCGGAAATACGTAAGATCTCCGACCTCCGGGTGTTTCGCTGCGCACTGAAGACCCTGTTGTTCCGCCAGGCAGGGCTGTCAATATAATAATTTTAAATTGGGGTATTTTAATTTTTGGGGTTTTAAATCGGCCATTTCTATTTAATTATTTTAATTTTTAATTATTGTTGTGTCCTGTGTTTTTAAATTGGCTGTACACTGCCCTGAGTCCTTCGGGAGAAGGGCGGTATAGAAATAAAATTATTATTATTATTATTATTATTATTATTATTATTATTATTTAATCTTTAGTGAGATTCACAGCCTTTGAGGCTGGTTAATAGCTCAGCAGCTCGAGTCCTAACCAAGGACCTAGGAACTGTTAAGGTATCGTCGGAGGATGTAAGCTGTTCCAAGTAAAGTGGTTTTTTGTAGAGTCAAAATGTTGTTGTTATTATTATTATTATTATTATTATTATTATTATTATTATTATCGCCTGTGCAGGTGCACAGGGTGTTGTTTGGGGGTACGCACATGCACGGGGGGCAGGGCACATGCAGGGGCACACACACATTGCAATTTGGGGGGTCCGGCCATGCACACGCACATTCGTGCAAACGCATGCCTCTTTTTGGCAGTTGGTCTGGAAAAGGTTAGCCATCATTGCCCCATCCCATCCCAGACAGATGGCTGTCCATTCTCTTTCTTGAAAACCTCCAGTGATGGAGCATCCATAACTTCTGGAGGCGAGCTGTTCCACTGATTAATCGTTCTCGCTGTCAGGAACCCAAGAGCCAGGCCATCTTTTGAATTCTCATCCATCCATCCATCCATGCACCCCAGGGTCAACCCTCCCCCCCCCACCAACAGAGAACAGACAACCTGCTTTGTTCTCCCAACATCCTCCGAATGCGCTTCCTTAGGCAGATACTTGCAGGCCAATCAAGCTGGCTATTGTGTGGGATGATGAGCTGAACAGCGTCATGCGCCTCATGTATCCAACACTGGTAATGAAAATTACGTCTTCATTCACATCTGAAAAGAGAAATCAGGCCATCGCAAGCCTTAATGGGAATCGTCCTGCTCCACCAAGCAGCTTGTTCCTTCCCGGGGAGAGGGGCTGGGCCAAGTGCCAGCCTTCCCACAAACCTAGAGCTGTTGATCACAGCTCTTCCCAGCCCTTCCTTCGCTTTGTTATTGCCACGCCGCTGTTCCAAGAGGCGAGAGAAAAAAATCGCAGGTAGAGCGAAGCCAATGGCCACTCTCCCCTGCAACAGCTCTGGGAAGCTGCAGTGCTGATGGCCATGTGCTACCCACAAAGGTGGGACAGGTAGCTTTTTAAAGAAGCCAAGCGGTTCAGGGGGAAAAAAAAGGATTGGTCTGAAAAATGGCACAGGTGACACAAAGGTAAATAGTTGCATGCATTATTTAACCAGGGGGGTGTCGTGGTAATGGTTTGGGGCGGGGAAGGGAGAGAGAGAGAGAGAGAAATGTTTCTTTATAGATTGAGTTCCAGAGACGTAGCATGAGCTGAATTGATGCCCGGATGGATGGGACATGCCTAAGGGTGGGGATTCATACAGAGGAAACGCCTGTTATTGGGTTATGGCTGAAAGAAAGCGAGCGAGCCCGGCAAATCGTGGCTTTTGCGAGTTGTGTAAATCTCCCCGTCGTGGTTTGCAAATCGTGGTTTAGGGTTTAGTGTGTCGGAATTGCTAGCCGTGCCTAGTTTGCCTAGCAGACTCAGCCATGTGCTTTCTTATATGACCTGGGTGAGGAGGATGTTGTAAGAACAACACTGGAGAAATGCTTTTTTGGTCCTAGAATTTTATTATGAGAGAATTTTATTATTATGTTCCTGGTCATGGAAGCCCCTGGATGTATGTCATAATGCTGGCTTAGCGAGACTAAGTAAGATAATGCTGGTTTATACAGGCAAACAAAGAAAAGTATATGTGTTTTCGAAAAACTAGGACTAAGAACTGTAGGAGCTCTTCTCTTCTCTTCTCTTCTCTTCTCTTCTCTTCTCTTCTCTTCTCTTCTCTTCTCTTCTCTTCTCTTCTCTTCTCTTCTCTTCTCTTCTCTTCTCTTCTCCTCTCCTCTCCTCTCCTCTCCTCTCCTCTCCTCTCCCCTTCCCCTCCCCTCCCTTCCCCTCCCCTCCCCTCTCCTCTCCTCTCCTCTCCTCTCTTTTCTTTGGTTCTCTTTTCTCTTTTCTTTACCAGGGATATTCTGGTGCTCTTGATCCCTGCTGGACCCATCTAAGGTTAATTTAGCCAGTTTTGCATCTCACCCACAGCTCCACCAGATTTGTTCCAAGAAGTCTACAAATAGGATATTAACACGACCCCCCCCCCCGTCTCTTTCCAATGCTCCTAGGACAGGTGTTTGTCAGGTCTGGCAACTTTAAAACATGTGTGGAGCTCAGCTCCTGAAATTCCCCAGCTGAGTCCACACAATCGTAAAGTTGTCAAACTTTTGACAAACGCTCTCCTAGCCAGTAGAGATGGATTTTCATCTTCAGGTCTATCGGCACATAGCTGAGAATTGTGGGAGTTGTAATCATCATATAACTCAAACACCCCACATTGGGAAAACTGGGTTCAAAGCATCATTTCCCTCACCCCACCCCCAGTCACCTAAGACAGGGGTCTCCAACCTTGGCAACTTTAAGATTTGTGGACTTCAACGCCCAGAGCTGGCTGACGAATTCTGGGAGTTGAAGTGCACAAGTCTTAAAGTTGCCAAAGTTGGAGACCCCTGACCTAAGATGCATTAGCCGCCAAGACCAATGTAGGCTGGGTAAGCAAAAGGCCTTGAAAAATAAAGTGGGATAAGAATTTAGCCCAAATCCAACATTTGTTCATAAATGGCTGAAAGATAGGGCTTGAGGGAGTCCTTAAGTTCAGGGATGTTAAGAGACCATGAAAATTAATGGTTTTGAAATTGGTTGCACTTTTAAATTTGGAAGAAGGGATAAGATGTCAGGTTTTCTCCTTACTAACTTTCCTTTCTGGAAAAGCCAGAACAGGCAAGGCTGAAAGTCAAGGTAGTCCTTGACTTACAGCCAATTGTTTAGGGACCGTTCAAAGTTACAATAGCAACTGGAAAAAAGTGACTTACGACTGTTTTTCACGCTTACGACCATTGCAGCATTCCCCCGTGGTCACGTGTTCAAAATTCAGAAACACGGCCATTGATTCATATTTACGACCGTTTGCAGTGTCCGTCCCCCCCCGTGTCACAGGATTGCCCTTTTGCGACCTTCTGATCAGCAAAGTCAATGGGGAAGTCAGATTCAGATAACAGATTAACAGAGTTGGAAGGGATCTTATAGGTCATCTAGTCCAACCCCCTGCTCAAACATTCAAGATTCCCTTAACAACCGTGTTACTCACTTAACAACTGCAGTGATTCACTGGAACAACTTTAGAATTTAGAATAACAGAGTTGGAAGGGACCTTGGAGATCTTCTATCCAGGGGTTTGCCACCTTAAACGCTGAAAGAGCCATTTGGACCCGTTTTCCACAGAAAAGAAAACACCGGGAGCCACAAAACCCTTCCCATGCCTGACTATTTCTTGAGAAGCCACAAAACTAGCATATGTAATTGAAGTAAACATTCTGTTTTCTTCTGAAACTTTTCTTTTCTTGGATTTATCCATGGTTGGCTTACCGAAGGTTGAAAAGCTCAATAAATCGTGTGCCGGAGGGTGTTGCACATTGGCGGTTGTGACGCATATTTTGAGTGACAGGGAGCTGCAGCCGAGGGATGAAAGAGCCACATGCGGCTCCAGAGCCGCAGGTTGCTGATCCCTGTTCTAGTCCAACCTGCTGCTTAGGCAGGAAACCCTACACCACTTCAGACAAATGGTTATCCAACTGTGGCAAGAAAGGTCACAAAACGGGGCAAAACTCGCTTAGCACCAGTTTTGTTTCGCCGCAGAAATTTCTCCTGTTTTTGTCATCTCTCAAGATCCGAATTCAAGGAAGAGACCATTGATCTGATTTTCACAGCTCAGCTCACTTCAAGAGGGTCAAAAGCCTTTTCAGGAAGAGACGGGTGGTGAGGCGAATGATATGGAGTTTTCTTGCCTGGAAAGACTTCTTTTTTCTTTTATCTTCCCTCTAATTTCAGCTCTTGGTTTGATGGAAAGCCCAATGGGTTTTTTCTTTCGCTGTAGGATGGCTGCCCACCATATTTTGAGGCTCTGTACGATTTGAAACAAGCGTGAATCTAATGGAACAGCAGGAAGCCATTAATGGTTCGGGAGAAGCCAAGCTATGTTTGCTTCAAAAACCACTTTGGCTCATGGTTAACAGAACCATGGCTTATTCAACTGAGCCAGTATTCTGGATTTTTTTTTTTCATGGCATGCTGACCCAAAAGAGAAAGGTTGGGGCATGCTTTGTACAGCATCCTTAACAGGGATGGGCTTCAAAAATTTTAGCAAGGGGCGCTCTGCCCGGTTGCTGGGTGGGTGTGGCCTAGTCAGCCTCCTGCACCACAGCGGGGGTGGGGGGTGTTTTTGCCCTCCCTGGGCTCCGGAGGCTTTTCTTGAGCCTCCAGGAAGGCAAAAATGGCCTCCCCAGGCTTCAGGGGCCCTCTGGAGTTTATGGCCTTTCCAAATCTTCCGGTAGGCCCATTTTTTGCCCTCCCCAAGCCTTTGTGTGTGCCCTGCACTTACCTGCATCCAAAACGGGCCACGTGAGAATTCATGGGAGAGGTGGGATGGGGTGGGTGGCACCAGCCAGGATTGGGATTTGAGGGTTCTCTGAACTGCACAGAATCTTAGCTAGAGGTTCTCCCGAACCCGTGTGAACCCCCAGCAGCCCACCCCTGATCCTTAAGCTCAAGTGTGAGGGAGCTAGCTTGCACTTCAGAGGAACATGCAAACATGGCTCACCTGTTCCAAAGGGAGAAAGAAAGCAGAGAGGTAAACCCTTAGAAGATGCCCTACACAAACATCTGGAGTCCTCTTTGACCTTTCATAATGGACTCCTCCGTTTGCAACTTCCTGGGGTTTGCCTGGAAGATTTAGAATTTAAAATTGACTCTTGATAGACCAGAACAGTGGTGGGTTCCAAAATTTTTTACCATCCCACTCCAGCGGAAGGATACTGTAAAATCTCCATTCCCACCCCACTCCAGAAGGATACTGTAAAATCCCCATTCCCACCCCACTCCAGAAGGATACTGTAAAATCCCCATTCCCACCCCACTCCAGAAGGATACTGTAAAATCCCCATTTCCTCCCGATCAGCTGGGACTCGGGAGGCAGAGAATAGATGGGGGTGGGGCCAGTCAGAGGTGGTATTTACTGGTTCTCCGAACTACTCAAAATTTCTGCTACCGGTTCTCCAGAACTGGTCAGAACCTGCTGAAACCCAACTCTGGACCAGAAGCCTGTGTGGATCAAACTAGCTTCGTCAATATCACCCAGACAAGATACTTTGTTGAATGGAGCTTGCAAAACCCTGAGCATGGTTGCACATCTTAACGTAACATGGAAGGGACTTTGGAGGTCATCTAGTCCAACCCCCTCCTCGAGCAGGAGAGTTTATAGTACCATTTCAGACAAGTGGTTGTCCAGTCTCTTCTTAAAAGCCTCCAGTGGTGAAGCACCCACAACTTCTGGAGGCCAAATCATTCCACTGATGAATTGTTCCTGCTGTCGGGAAATTGCTCCTTAGTTCTAGGTTGCTTCTCTCCTTGATTAGTTTCCACCCATTGGTTCTTGCCTTGCCTTGCTGTGCTTTAGAAAATAGGTTGACCCAGTGATGAAATCCAAATTTTTTTACTACCAGTTCTGTGGGTGTGGCTTGGTGGGCGTGGCAGGGGAAGGATATTGCAAAATCTCCATTTCCACCCCACTCTGGGGCCAGCCAGAGGTGGTATCTGCCAGTTCTCTGAACTACTCAAAATTTCCGTTACCGGTTCTCCAGAACCTGTCAGAACCTGCTGGATTTCACCCGAGTTGACCCCCTCTTCTTTGTGGCAGCCCCTCAAATATTGAAACAGTGCTATTATATCTTCTTTAGTCTTTCTTTTCACTAGATTAGACATACCCAATTCCTGCAACCATTCATCTGTTTTACCCTCCAGCTCCCTAATCATCTTTGTTGCTCTTCTCTGCACTCTTTCTAGAGTCCCAACATCTTTTTTACATCATGGTGACCAAAACTGGATGCAGCATTCCAAGTGTGATTTTATAAAGTGGTCTTAACACTTCACGTGATCTTGATTCTATCCCTCTGTTTATGCAGCCAAGGACTGTGTTGGCTTTTTGTGGTGTCTGCAGCACACGGCTGGCCCTTATTTAAGATATTGCCCACTAGGACTCCAAGATCCCTCTCGCAGTTACTGCTATCGAGCCACGTTTCACCTAATCTGTACCTGTGCATTTAGTTTTTCTTGCCCAAGTGAAAACCTTATACTAAATATCATTTTGCAGGTCTGGATCGAACTGGCTTCTTTAATATGCCACCCAGCGAAGATACTTGTTGAACAAAGCTTGCAAAAACCCACATTCCACCCTCAGCATGTTTCGCACATCATCCCGGCATGTTCTCGGCTTCTCCTTGAAAACACGGCACATTTACCCTTGGCGTCGCTCGCTTATCGTGTGCTGAGACAGCAAAAGGCAACCTTTGGGCCGGTACATCCAGCAGATTCTGTCTGCATCTATGAGCCATGAAATTGTTTCAGCCCCAGCCTGTCACTAAAAATACATCGCTCTTAAAAAGCAGCCCAGTGGGAATTTCGATTTGGTGCTATTGTTCCGTTGCTTAGATCTCAAGCTGAGATTTCAGGGCTTTCGTCTTCATGGGTCGGGTCAGGTTGGAAAACAAGCAGGGGTGGACTGCTGGGTGTTTGCAGGGGTTTGGGAGAACCTCTAGCTAAGATTCTGTGCAGTTCGGAGAATCCCCAAATCCCACTCTTGGCTGGCCCCGCCCACTGCCCACCCCTCCCAGGAGTCCCCACACGGCCCCCTTTTGAATGCAGGTAAGTGCAGGGTGTGCATGGAGGTTTGGGGAGGGTGAAAAAAGGGCCTACTGGAAGGGAAAGACAGAAATGGGCCCGTTTCCAACCTCCAGAGGTCCTCTGGAGCCTGGGGAGGCTGTTTTTGCCCTCCCGGAGGCTCAAGAAAAGCCTCCGGAGCCTGGAGAGGGCAAAAACACCCCCCTCCCGACGTGGTGCAGGAGACTGACTAGGCCATGGCCACCATGGCCACGCCCACCCAGCAATCGGGCAGAGAACTCCTTGCTAAAATTTTTGAAGCCCACCCCTGAAGACAAGCCACGGTTCGGCGGCCTTTCACGCTTTGATCAGGATGGTCATTGAGAAATGAAAAACGAAACGGGCGCCGATTCTCAGAAGGAGGGGGAAGAAGGTTTGATTTGGAGGCATAAATATAGAAGTGTGGGTCATCGGCCTCCCAGGAAGGGGAGGGGGAGAAAATGAGATCATAGAGGGAGAGAAACACTGTGGCAGGAACGCTCAGTCTTTCCTTTGCAGCAGCCCCGTTGCGCCTCCGAGGGATTGTACAGTGGAAATAGATAATATCTTATCGATCGGGCCAAAGCAAACAACTCAACCGGCAGGGTCAACTGGATGACATCAACTTGCCAGAGTGCTAAGTGCCATCTGCGAAAAGGATCCGAGAGAAGTGCATTATTTATCAGAGGGCGCCTCATTAGTTCAGCGCCCTAAGCTCGGTGGGTACTTCGTGGCACGGCCAATGAAGCCTCTAGGCTGCTGGCCAACAGATGAAGAGAAGCCCTCCTTTATTTCTCAGGGCTGGGCTGAGAATCTACATCCCACTATTTCTCCCCCCCCCCCCCCCGTCTTTCTTTCTGGGTGGCGATTTGTAATGCTTGGAGGGTTAGGGAGGGAACTGAGTTGAAAGCACAAAGTCAGCTGGGAGTTAACCCTTCCTATGTTTCCACTCTGGAAGTGTCCTCTCTATGGTGTTGATTGATAAGCTAAGACCAGAGCTCAGCCACTGAACTGACTCTTTCTTTCTTTTTCTTTCTTTTCTTTTTTTCTTCCTTCCTCTTCCTTCCTTCCTTTCTTTTATCTTCCTTCCTTTCTCTTTTCCTTCCTTCCTTCATCTTTCTTCCTCTTTCTTTCTTTCCTTCTTCCGTCCTTCCTTCATCTCTTTCTTTCTCCAAGGGACTCGCAGGAGTCTTCTCCAGCACCAGAGTTCAAAAGCTTCCACTCTTTGGCGCTCAGCCTTCCTTATGATCCAACTTTCACAACCATATATTACAACTGTGAAAACCATCGCCTTTTCTTGGCAGGGTGCTGTCTCTGCTTTTTAGAATGCTGTCTAGATTTGCCCTAGCTTTCCTCCCCAGGAGCAAGCGTCTTTTAATTTCTTGGCTGTAGTCCCCATCTGCGATGATCTTGGATCCCAGGAAAATAAAACCTGTCACTACCTCCATTTCTTCCCCATCTATTTGCCAGGAACTGAGAGGGCCGGATGCCATGATCTTAGTTTTCTTAATGTTGAGTTTAAAGCCAACTTTTGCACTCTCCCTTCTTCACCCACATCAAGAGGCTCTTTAGTTCCTCTTCACTTTCTGCCATTAGAGTGGTGTCATCTGCATATCTGAGGTTGTTGATATACAAAGCTACATATAAAGTAAACAAAATCAACTTTACTGTTTGCCTTGGGTCCATTAATTAAACACCGACCAGAGCCTCTTTCTGAGGGGGAAGGATGGGCAGTCAGGAAAGGTGATAAACAAACAAATAAATAAAAAAACAGATAGATACTTTTGCCTGTATCAGAGCCCCCAAGCTGCTTACTGCTGCTCTGAGCCTCAGGAGAGAGGTTATTTTCAATATTCCATCTGTTCTTTAAGCCATCTTTGAAGGGGGAGATGCTTGCCTCAGGAGACCCACTTATGTGGGCTTTAAAGACTTGGCTCCCCCCCCCCCAAGCTTTCAACCAGGGCTCGGCTTCAAAAATTTTAGCAAGGGGTTCTCTGCTCAGTTGCTGGGTGGGCGTGGGTGTGGTGGGCGTGGCCTAGTCGGCCTCCTGCACCATGGCGGGAGCGGACATTTTTGCATTCCCAGGGCTCCAGAGGCTTTCCTCGAGCCTCCAGGAGGGCGAAAATGGCCTCCCCAGGCTCCGAAAGCCCTCTGGAGGCTGGAAACAGGCCCGTTTCTGGCCTTCCCAAACTTCTGGTAGGCCCGTTTTTCATCTTCCCTGAGCCTCCATGTGTGCCCTGCACTTACCTGCATCCATTTCTCTCTCTCTGTGTGTCTGTGTGTCTCTCTGTCTGTTTCTCTCTCTCCCTCTCTCCATCAAGAGCCTTGATGGTACAGTGGTTTAATGCACCCTGTCATTAACACAGCTGCCTGCAATTTCTGCTGGTTCGAATCTCTCCAAGGCTCAAGGTTGACTCAGCCTTCCATCCTTTCTAAGGTAGGTGAAATGAGGACCCAGTTTGTGGGGGCAATAAGCTGACTTTGTATAAAATATACAAAAGAATGAAGGCTATTGCTTAACGCATTGTAAGCCGCCCTGAGTCTCCGGAGAAGGGCGGCATATAAATCAAATTTAAAAAAAAAATAAAAATCTCTCTCTGTGTGTGTGTTTCTCTGTATCTCTCTCTGTGTCTCTATCTCTGTCTGTGTCTCTCTCTCTCTGTCTTTCTCTCTGTCTCTGTCTGTCTCTTTCTCTCTGTCTCTGTCTGTCTCTTTCTCTGTCTCTGCCTCCCTCCCTCCCTGTCGTGGGTGGAATCCTGATTCAGTTAATTTGCACTTTGTTCTAATTCAGGCTGTATTTATGCTGGTGTGGCCTTCCTTATTCTTATATTCTGCACTATTCAGAGCAGAAATGATGGTCTTCTTTCACCAGTTCAAATCCGTTTGTTATAGCCATAAGGCCAGATGCCATAAAATATGCAGTAATACAACTGCTACATATATAAACAATAGTATAAGAAAAAGTGATCAATACATAAATGTCCAAACTCAGTTAATGGGCCGATGTATTGTACAGATGGTAGCATGAAACTAGGCAGCTCGGGAGGATATTTTTAAGTCCTTGTCTGAAAGAAATAACAGGAAGTAGAAACACCATTTCCTGCCTGGAGATTTCTTCAAGATCAGATAAATGAAGGTCTGGTAGAGTTCTTATATAGAGAACAGTATAGTAGCATAAACCATGGTTTAGAGTTTGTATTGAGCTTAAGTGAAAGCTTTATAAGTAGTCCTTGCTTAATGATCGTAGATAGCCTCACTTAATGACCTGTTGCTTAGCGATCATTCAGAGTTCTGACAAACCTCTCCAGAGCTACTTATAACCCAGTTCCAGAGTTCCAATGGCTATCCTTCCTTTGGCGAACTTAGTAACCAGCTTTCATGGTTATTTGGAGCATCCTTCTGTCACGCAACCATGATTTTTGGCAGATTTTTGCTGCTTTCCAGCCTTTATTTCTGGGTTTTTGGAAAAAAAAAAAAAAACCACTGAAGAAAATGGATTTGCTTAACGACTGTGGTATTTGCTTAACAGCTACAGTTTTGCTTGACAACCTCTGTGAAAAAGGTGGTGAAATCAGGTTGTGACCCGCTAAATGACTGTATTGACTTAGGACCGTAATTCTGGGCTCAATTATGGTTGCAAGTCGAGGACTAGCCATACATTTCAAAATTGTGACAGGTGATAAATAAGAGGCCGCAGCAAAATTTTGGCTGCTCTCCAATGTACTGGACCACCTAAGGACATTTTCTCGCTGTCCATGGTGCTGAAACATCCTCCTTGGAATGCTTTATGTACCAAATCTTGTGGGAAATTAAAGAATGTTTTTTTCCTTCCCTTAATTACATGGGCTGGTTTTTAAGGGGATTTTTTTAAAGACTCTGAGAGGACTCTATCTGTATCCTTTAAACCTTCCCTAACTTCCCCTCTTAGATAGGGAAGCTGCCATTTGGAAGAAGTTAGTAATTTCTATCATCTGTTTATTTATTTATTTTTTTAAAAAATCAGTGTGTATCCCTAATTCATGTGGGTATTTTGCACCAGTCCTGGCAGATTTTTAAGGTGTCTCAACTTGACCTGCCAGCTTTCTTTCCCGAAGACTTTGTTTTAATGACAAACTATTCTTTTGCTTCTGCCAAATATCTTTGCAATGGTCTTGGGAAGCTAAAGATATTTCCAAAGCAGTCAGAAGCCCAATCATTTTCCTATTTCTGTCAAACAATTTACTTGGAAGTATCCATTTTAGTCACCTGCAAGCTTTATTTTGATCTGAAGGAGTTTTGGCCTCCACCCCCCCAGTTGATTCTAATTATGCATCTATGTCTATTCATTTTGATCTCTTTCAACCCTAGCAATAAATTACCCAGCTATGCCACATTGAAAGTCAGCTAGATCTTAAATGAGTGGGTGAAGAGACTGTAAATTATTGAATTGACTGCTTCAGCTACTCCCTAGAGTTATGCCCATTCTTCAGAAAGCAAGCTCTCGAAACCATTCTCAAAACAGCAGCCAGTGAGACACAATGCACGATGTGTCCAAAATCAGTAACAAGAAGCCAGAATGAATACATAAACATCCAAACTCAGTTAATGGGCTGATGCATTGTACAGATAGTAGCACGAAACTAGGCAGCTCGGGAGGATATTTTTAAGTCCTTGTCTGAAAGAAATAACAGAAAGTAGAAATCCCACTTCCTGCCTGGAGATTTCTTCTCAAGATCAGATAAACAAAGTTCTGGTAGAGTTCAGGGGTGAAATCCAGCCCAACCATGCAGACGTCATGATGTCACTTTGTTGAGACATTTTAAGCCTCTGTGCATGCGCAGAAGGCTTTGCGCGTGTACAAATGAGTGGAGTGATTGGCGAACCAGTAGGGAAGGTAGGTAAATTTCAGTTCTTATATAGAGAACTCTATATAAGAGTTGGCATTTGCTGTGCAATGCAAAATCTGTGAAAAAGCAAGGAAGTCCTCATTCAATTCCATGGGAAACCTAACGAGAAACACTGGTGTGATTTCCTACACACAACCACAATTGAGCCCAATTATGGGGTGTTTTTTGGTTTTTTTTTTTTGGCTAAGCAAAATATTTATTGAGTTTTGCCCGTTTTATCGCCTTCCTTGTCATAGTTATTAAGTAAATGGCTGCAGTTAAATTAGTTAGCATGGTTATTAAGTGAATCTGGCTTCCCCTGTTGATTTTGCTTGTCAGAAGGTCGCAAAAGGGGATCACATGATCCCAGGGGTGAAATGCTACTGGTTCGGGCCGGTTCACCTAAACCAGGGGTGGGCAACTATGGCCCTTTTATAACTTGTGGACTTCAACTCCCAGAATTCCTGAGCCAGCCATGTTAGCTCAGGAATTCTGGGAATTGAAGTCCACAAGTCATAAAAAGGCTGTAATTGCCCACCTCTGACCTAAACCGGTAGTAAAAAATGCTACTGGTTCGCCGAACCGGTAGTAAAAAAAAATGTAAAAATAAAGTTCCAGCGATCAGCTGAGCAACACGCGATCGTCAGAATTTAAAAAAAAATCTTTTTAAGCATTTTTTTTACTACCGGTTCTCTGGAAAAAGGCTCGGATGATCCCGTGGCACAGCTGTGATCATCCAAGCATTTTTTTTTTTACTTTTTTAAAGCATTTTTTTACTACCTATTTGCCCGAACCAGTAGTAAAAAATGCTTTAAAAAAGTTTTTAAAAAGGTTCCCAAGATTGCACACCACAGCTGATTTTCCCCACTACCACCTGCTGTTCTACTTACCTTCCCAAACCTCCTTTTGGTGCATACCAGAGGTGGGTTTCAGCAGGTTCTGACCAGTTCTGGAGAACCGGTAGCAGAAATTTTGAGTAGTTTGGAGAACCGGTAGTAAAAATTCTGACCACCTCCATCCATTCTCTGCCTCCCGAATCCCAGCTGATCGGGAGGAAATGGGGATTTTGCAGTATCCTTCCCCTGGAGTGGGTGGGAATGGAGATTTTACAGTATCCTTCCCTGCCACACCCACCAAGCCACGCCACAGAACCGGTAGTAAAAAAAATTGAAACCCACCACTAGTGCAATTATCATAAATAAACACTAGTTGCCAAGCATCCAAATTTTGATCATGTGACCATGGGAATGCTGCAACACTTGTAAATGTGAAAAACGGTCACATGTCACAGCACAGCTGGCTGGGGAATTCTGGGAGTTGAAGTCCACACGTCTTAATTTTTCCATGGTTAAGACACCCTGGATAAATCCTCGCCGTGAAGTCTTTTTACACGAAGGTGAAGGTTTTAAGAGTTACTAATATTGAGAGTGCTGTTCTGCCATCCTCTTAAAAGAAGGGCTGCCAACAGGTGGTGATGCCAGGTGGTGTTGGCAGTGCATATCACTTTTATTTATTTATTTTATTGAGATCTGCAAGAGGGCACGGGGAAAATGCATTGACATTTTCTACACACGGAGGTGTAGATATGTTCATCAGCCTCGCGATTATATTTTTAACCATGCAAGGATGAAAAATGGAGCCGGCGAAAGTCAGCAATTTGCTGCCAGGTGTTGAGAAGTGAGGGGGCTGCAGCTTGCAAAAATGGGAAGCCCCTCCCTCCGCGCTCTAGATGGTCCAGATTTTGCCTTAAGATTTAATGTAATTTATAATAATATTATAAGAAGAAGTTATAATGTTCTGATATCTCAGGGGCTGCCACAAAGAAGAGGGGGGGGTGTCAAACTATTCTCCAAAGCACCTGAGGGCAGGACAAAAAGCAACGGGTGGAAACTAATCAAGGAGAGAAGCAACTTAGAACTAAGGAGAAATTTCCTGACAGTGAGAACAATGAATCAGTGGAACAATTTGCCTCCAGAAGTTGTGAATGTTGCAACGCTGGAAGTTTTTAAGAAGAGATTGGACCACCATTTGTCTGAAGTGGGGTAAGGTTATGTCTGTCATGGTGGCTTTGCTTCTACAAAGTGACTGCCTTATTCCATCTCCCCTCCTGTATTTTTATCTCCTATCGCCCTTTTATGACCGGATATTCGGCTTTTTTGTGAATCATTTGCTATCCAGGTTTGTTGTTTCCTGTATATCAGGATGAGAATTTCCTTACTTTTATTTCATCTGAGTCTCCCTGGATTTTCGCCTACTATATATATTTCCCACAGACTATCCGTATCTCTAATCTCAAGGATTGGCTATTCCATCTATGCCTAGGTACAACATTGAAAGAACAGGACTATAGCTGCTGTTTTTCTCCCTTATATCTGGTTGCCGTGAGAGGGTGATCGATGTTCACATCTGAGTTCAAAATGGCTCTTTCTACCGCTGATATGAGAGTTCAGCGGAACTAAAATGACTTGTACCCCTAATTGATACTCTCTCCACAGGACCCTGTAAAACTTGGACATGCCTACCAGCTATAGACTATCTAGCTACATTATGTACTCATTGGGAGAACTCCTCAAACTGCGAGATGCCCCCCTCTTGCAGGTCTGGCCCTCTTCTTTATCGAGGGCCTATCTCGATGATGGACTTTGGAGTCCAGAGAGATGGCATACAGCAAAAAGAGGGTTATGGGGTTTTTTAGGGAAATTTCTTAATAAGATTTTAAGGGATTCTGGGAGGGGGGTAGATTACGTGGGTTCGGGGGAAGACCCCCAGGGGAGGGTATCTGGGCCAGCCGTAGGGCGTGGCATGGGAGGTGTGAACTCTGGGGTCAAGGAGATGATTAGATCTTACGATACAGATGCCCATAACATCGATACTGTAGGTGGGAGGGGCAGATATGGCGGGAGCAGGGGGCCACATCATCCTACGGGAGTGCGTCCTCGCTGTTTACAAGCGGTGGCGCGCTCCGACCCTCAAAGCTCTCCTCGTTCCCCAGGTTGTACGGAACCTCGGGCCCCAGGCCTTCGGCTGTTGCTGTGCAACGCCAGGTCCGTGGTTAATAAAGCCCCCCTCATTTGTGATCTTATTCAGGAGGGGGGTGCGGACCTGATGGGTATTACGGAGACCTGGTTGGGCCAGGAAGGGGGAGTCCCCCTTGTTGATATGTGCCCACCAGGTTTCCGTGCTTTCCATCAACCAAGGTCTCAGGGGAGGGGCGGAGGGGTGGCGGTTGTTATTAACGAAGGTCTTGGACCAAGGGAGGCCACTGTTCCTCAGACGGCTGGATGTGAGTCCCTTCTTGTGAAGTGGGGTCATAGGGTGCAGTTGGGCTTGCTAGTCACGTACCTGACTCCCTGCCATGTGGCAGCAGCCCTGCCTGAGCTGCTTGATGTTATAGCCGCGGTGGCTGTTGACACCCCCAGGCTTATGGTCATGGGGGATTTTAACCTGTCATCAGTTGGCGAGACATCTGAGGTGGCTCGGGAGTTCATGGCTTCCATGACGGCTATGGACCTGAGCCAGTTAATTTATGGCTCTACTCACATGGGGGGACACACACTGGACCTTGTTTTTGTCTCTGGACAGTGGTTGAGTGATCTCGAGATAGGGGATATAGTGATTGAACCCTTGTCATGGTCAGATCACTCCCTCCTTTGCCTGGACCTTCGAACCGCCACACCCCGCCGCAGGGAGGCGGAACCGACCAGGTGGTTCCGCCCCAGGCGCCTGATGGATCCTGAGAGATTCCAGATGGAGCTTGGGCCATTTCCTGAGGTTCTAGCACACGACTCGGCTGAGGACTTAGTGGCCGCCTGGGATAGGGCAGCGGCTGATGCTTTAGACCGAGTCGTGCCTTTGCGGCCTCTGACCCGGCGCCGGTCTCACCTGGCTCCTTGGTATACTGAGGAGCTGAGGGAGATGAAGCGCCGGAAAAGATGCCTAGAGAGCAGTTGGAGGGCTAGTTGTTCTGAATCCGACCGAACACTGGTAAGATCTCATATTAAGAATTACCTAGTGGCGATAAGAGTAGAGAAGAGTAACTACTTTTCTACTCTTATTGCGTCATCAGATAATCGCCCAGCCGCCCTGTTTAGGGTGACCCGCTCTCTGCTCCATCAAGAGACGCGGGAAGACCCCTTGGAGGGTAGAGCTGAGGATTTTGTACAATATCTGTATGACAAAATTGCTCAGATTCGTGAACAGCTAGACTCTGACTGGATTGATCCAGAGGAGATGACAGGGGCAGGTCCTGAGAATATTATTTGGGAAGAGTTTGATCCTGTGACTCCTGAAAGCATGGACAGGATACTGAACAGACTAAATGCGACCACATGTTTATTGGACCCGTGTCCATCCTGGTTGGTACTGGCCTCCCGGGAGGTGACGCGAGGCTGGCTCCAGGAGATTATAAATGCTTCTTTGAGTGGGGGTGTCTTTCCCACCGTCTTGAAAGAGGCGGTGGTGAGGCCCCTCCTCAAGAAGCCCTCCCTGGATCCAGCTGTATTAGCAAATTATCGTCCTGTCTCCAACCTTTGCTTTGTTGCAAAGGTTGTTGAGAGTGTGGTTGCACGACAACTGCCTCAGTACCTGGATGAATCGAATTATCTAGATCCGTTCCAGTCGGGATTCAGGCCCGGATACAGCACAGAGACAGCATTGGTCGCATTGGTTGATGATCTCTGGAGGGCTCGGGACAGGGGTTGCTCCTCTGTCCTGGTCCTATTAGACCTCTCAGCGGCTTTTGATACCATCGCTCATGATATCATGCTGCACCAGTTGGAAGGGTTGGGGGTGGGGGGCACTGTTCTACAGTGGTTCTCCTCCTTTCTCTCTGACCGGTCGCAGTCTGTGTTGACAGGGGGGCAGAGGTCGACCCCGAGGCCCCTTATATGTGGGGTGCCACAAGGATCGGTCCTCTCCCCCCTTCTATTCAATATTTATGTGAAGCCACTGGGTGAGATCATCCGTGGTTTTGGGGTGAAGTACCATCAGTACGCTGATGACACCCAGCTGTACATCTCCACCCCAGACCACCCCAATGATGCCCTCGAGGTGATGTCCCAGTGCCTGGAGGCCGTACGGATCTGGATGGGGAGGAACAAACTCAGACTCAACCCATCCAAGACCGAGTGGCTGTGGTTTCCGTCGTCCCGATATAGTCAGTTGGTGCCATCTCTGACTATAGGGGGCGAGTCGTTGGCCCCCACAGATGGGGTTCGCAACTTGGGCATCCTCCTGGACTCGTGGCTGTCTTTAGAAGAGCATATGACGGCCGTGGCCAGGAGGACTTTTTATCAGGTTCGCCTGATTCGCCAGTTGCATCCCTTTCTGGATCGGGACTCGTTGCGCACGGTCACTCACGCCCTTGTCACCTCACGCCTGGATTATTGTAATGCTCTCTACATGGGGCTCCCCTTGAGAAGCACCCGAAGGCTCCAACTGGTCCAGAATGCGGCCGCGCGGGTGGTAATGGGAGCAATGTGGCGCTCTCATGTAACCCCCCTCCTGCGCGAGCTGCACTGGCTCCCAGTGGTCTTCCGGGTGCGCTTCAAGGTTTTGGTTACTATCTTTAGAGCGCTCCATGGCTCAGGGCCAGGGTACTTATGAGACCGCCTCCTGCCACCAATAGCCTCTCACCGACCAGTTCGCTCCCATAGAGAGGGCTCCTCAGGGTGCCGTCGGCCAAACAATGTCGACTGACGGCCCCCAGGGGGAGAGCCTTTTCTGTGGGGGCACCTACCATCTGGAACGGGCTTCCCCCGGAGTTACGAAACATCCAAGACTTACGCATATTCCGCCGTGCCCTGAAAACGTTTCTATTCCAACAAGCTGGTCTGGCCTAACTCTCCCTTTTTAATTGGCTTTTAAACTGGCTTTTAAATTGGGTTTTAGACCTCTTTTAGATAAATTTGGATGTTTTAATCTTTGAGCCAAATTACTTAATCTGTTTTTTAATAGTTTTTTTAACTTCTATATGTATTTGTAATTTATTGTGGCTGTTCACCGCCCTGAGTCCTTCGGGAGTAGGGCGGTATACAAATATGAAAAATAAATAAATAAATAAATAAATAAATAAATAAATAATGAGGTTTCCTGCCTGGGCAGTGGGTTGGACTAGAAGACCTCCAAGGTCCCTTCCAACTCTGTTATTCTATGGTTCTTAATTTCAGCCACAGCAGAAATGCTCCATACATTCATGTCCATTCTGCTGTGCAGGTAGTCCTCAACATACGACCACAACTGAGTCCAAATTTTCTGTGGTTCATGGAGGAAGCCAGATTCACATAATAACTGCATGGTTCACTTAACAACTGCAGTGTTTCAAGATTCGGGTTGACTCAGCCTTCCATCCTTCCAAGATGGGTAAAATGAGGACTCAGATTGTTGGGGGCAAGAGGCTGACTCTGTAAACCGCTTAGAGAGGGCTGTAAAAGCACTGTGAAGCAGTATATAAGTCTAAATGCTATTGCTATTGCTAATTAACTGTGGCCAAAAAAAAATGGGCACAACTCACTTAATAATCACCTTGGAATGGAAATTCTGGTCCCAATTGATGTTGCAAGTCGAGGACCGCCTGTAATATTTTTTTGGGAGGTCTCAACACAAAAAAAAAGAATCTGTTGATTGGGTTTTGCTATGGATGTTGATTGGCTGGAGGGAGCTAGCTTAGCAAAATGTATGACTGGGTCTGTAAGGAGTTAAAATTAACCCCTTTATTGTATTACTGTAATCTACTAAACCCCCCCCCCCCCCATGACTCAGTTAAGCATACGGTGGGCACAAACCGTGTGACCTCGCCTCACTTCATTGGCTGCCACAACACGGGATGAATGAAGCACTGGTGATGTAATGCCAGATGTCTCACCACGAGTCTGGTTACAAAGGAGAGCTGGAAAACGTAGAGCATCACTCTTCGTCTGAGTAATGCTGCAGACTTTCTATTCTTCAACTTGTTGTTGTTAGTTGCAAAGTCGCGTCTGACCCATCGCGACCCCATGGACCACATTCCTCCAGGCCTTCCTGTCCTCTACCATCCTCTGGAGAACATTTAAGCTCATGCCGACTGCTTCAGTGACTCCATCCAGCCACCTCGTTCTCTGCTGTCCCCTTCTTCTTTTGCCCTCCATCGTTCCATCCTTCTCCTTAGGCGGCCAAAGCATTTGAGTTTCCTCTTCAGGATCTGGCCTTCGAAAGAGCCGTCAGGGTTGATCTCCTCTAGGACTGACCGGTTTGATTGCCTTGCAGTCCAAGGGACTCACAGGAGTCTTCTCCAGCATCAGAGTTCAAAGGCCTCCATTCTTTGGCGCTCAGCCTTCCTTATGGTCCAACTTTCACAGCCGTATATTGCAACTGGGAAAACCATCGCCTTGGCTATACGCACTTTTGTTGGCAGGGTGATGTCTCTGCTTTTTAGAATGCTGTCTAGATTTGCCATAGCTTTCCTCCCCAGGAACAAGCGTCTTTTAATTTGGACGGCCTTTATTCATTCTCCTGATGTATTCTCAGTCTGTTCTCCAAGGAACATCTCATGAAGTATAAGACCCCACTGCCATCACCACGATTTATTTCCATCCCTGCCTTTCTACTTGAAGAAAACATCAATGCAGTAAATGAAGCCTCTAGGAAAGAAAAGACATTTTGAAACCCACCAAAACATAATGATGAAAAGTAAGTTCCATTCAGAATAATGTTAACAGAACAAGAGTATTGGAAGAGATCTTGGAGGTTTTTTTAGTCCAACCCACTGCTCAAGCAGGAAACCCTATGCCATTTCAGACAAGTGGCTGTCCAGTCTCTTCTTCAAAGCCTCCAGTAATGGAGCACCTACAACTTCTGAAGGCAAGCCATTCCACAAGTTTATTGTTTGCATTGTTAGAGAATTGCTCCTTAGTTCTAGGTTGCTTCTCTCCTTGATTGGTTTCCATCCATTGCTTCTTTTCTTGCCTTCTTGGTGGTCTGGAAAATAGGTTGACCTCCTCTTCTTTATGGCAGCCATGATCATTAAAAAAATGATTCAGGGACAGGCTTAGGCATGGATTGAATAATTTCCCCTTTCAATCACAGGGTCTCTGGTTTTTAGCCCAGTGCTTCAACTGCTAAGCCAAGCTGGCTGTTTTGCATTTTTAGTGTGAATGTTCCTGAAATTGCAGATCCAAAACGGTTTGCATCTAAATTGCTGTTAATTTCATTTCGGAAGCAATCCAGAGAGTTTCCACAGGCCATGCTCCAACTGAGAAGTATCACATAGCTTTTAGGAAAGAAGATGTGACGGGTGGACACATGACATACCGTTTTTCTAAAGGGTCAGTTAGGTGTAGAGGTTAAGGTATCAAAATATGATCATTTGAGCCAAGTCATGCTGGGTTTTGGGCAGCTCTGAAACCATCTCAGGGGCTGCCACAAAGAAGAGGGAGTCAAGCTATTCTCCAAAGCACCTGAGGGCAGGACAAGAAGCAACAGGTGGAAACTCATCAAGGAGAGAAGCAACTCAGAACTAAGGAGAAATTTCCTGACAATGAGAACAATTAATCAGTGGAACAACTTGCCTCCAGAAGTTGTGAATGCTCCAATACTGGAAGTTTTTAAGAAGAGGTTGGATAACCATTTGTCTGAAGTGGTGGAGGGTTTCCTGCCTAAGCAGGGGGTTGGACTAGAAGACCTCCAAGGTCCCTTCCAACTCTGTTATTCTATTCTTCAAAACACCTGAGGGCAGGACAAGAAGCAATGGGTGGAAACTAATCAAGGAGAGAAGCAACTCAGAACTAAGGAGGAATTTCCTGACAGTGAGAACAATGAATCAGTGGAACGACTTGCCTCCAGAAGTTGTGAATGCTCCAACACTGGAAGTTTTTTAGGAAGAGATTGGACCACCATTTGTCTGAAATGGTATAGGGTTTCCTGCCTGAGCAGGGGGTTGGACTAGAAGACCTCCCAAATCCCTTCCAGCTCTGTTATTCTGCTATGTGCCAAACTGATCACCCTCTCCTCTCCTCTCCCCGCTTCACCCCATCTATAAAATCTGAGTCTCCAAACGCCGCTATCTGTCACTGCAGGAAATGGAAACAGTCCCGTCTCCCAGCCTACGAGCCCCCATGCTGGGAGCGCATTATGCATCCTTTGCCAACGGGCGACAAGTGGCGTAGGAGGACGTGAGCCCCTAATTGGCACCTTTCCTTTGAATTGCGGAGCCCAAAGCTTTCTCCCCCCGCCCTCCCGGGGAGGGCAAGGCTCTGTTCTAATCAGCAGGAAGTCATCGTGGGCAGCAATTGCATGGCACACAGCCTCTTCGGTTGCCCTACCACACCGTACATACCACAAATTGCTGTTGCCCAGCCACCCACCTGGATTAAAAATGGAGGCAACCATCCTGAAGAAGCGATGGGCAGGTTAGATAAAACTATGGGCTGTTCCATTCCAAACTGCGGGGGGAAATGGGTGGGAGGGATATATTTGTAAAAGTTTTCCCCTTTACTTATAGAAAGCTAGGACAGCAAGAAGGCTTCTGTTCCAAGCAGTGGAACATAGCAAATGTCGATATTGGTAAGTCCTTGATTTATGGCAGTTTGTTTAGTGTCCGTTTGAAGTTACAATGGCACTGAAAAATGTGACTGATGACCGTGTTTCACACTTATGACCCTTATAGCAGTCCCATCGCCACGTGATTTACAGTCAGATAGCTATAGCAATAGCACTTAGACTTATATACTGCTTCACACTGCTTTCCAGCCCTCTCTAAGCGGTTTACAGAGTCAGCCTCTTATTCCCAACAATCTGGCTCCTCATTTAACCCTGAATTAAAGTTCAGAGACACCAAACAAATGTAGCAATGTTGCTTTCCTACAAAGAGCCCAAGAGCCATTGCTGCTCTTTTAAGCCTTCTGGGAGGGGACAATCATCTCCTGGCCTTACTCCCGAGTCGTCCTTTTTGCTTTAGCTGCTCCTGCCTTCTGGCAGCTCTTCGCATGCGTGCACTAGGAACAGGCTCCTCCTGTTCCTCTGCCTCTCTGCTGTCTGCCTCTGGAGGCTCCGGAGTCCATGCATCACTCCCAGATGGCCCTGACTGGCCCCATCTCTGCCTCTGACTTGGAGCCCTCGTCCAGGCCTTCCCCTGACTCCAGGACTGGCCTATTGTCCTCACTAGCCTCCTCACTGTCTGACTCCTCTGCCAGCTCTGCAGGCTGCTGGCGGACCACAACAACACCTTCAGGATGCACCTGTGGCGTGAAAGCATCTATCCAGCAGGTGGTTCTCTTCTGTTTCCCAAGCATAGCATAAAAATCCATGGGGGGAGGGGGGGAAGGCGAGTCCATCTGGAAATGCCTATTTTGAGAATGGCGCTGGCAAAAAATAGAAAAGTGATTAGTGCTGAAATTAGGACACATTTTTCTCTGTGATGTTTTTTTTTTTCCAGTTCCTGAGGGAAGGAAACAGACTTATGAGCGATTACCTGGGCAAACAGGTTGCTGAATACAGGCAACTGATTTATCATTCCTCTTCCTTAAGAGCTTAAGGCTGGGAATTTTCTTCATGGATTGATGGGGAAGGTTTAACCTCACTGCTTCTTGGATGCCAAGATGCCAAACTCATGGATAGAACTCATGGGTAGAAGAAATTATTACTTTAATCCTGAAAGAAGACTCAGATTTAACACAGATAAAGAATTATAGACCCCTATCTCTATTAAATGCAGACTATAAAATATTTACATCAATAATAGCAGAGATTTTTGAATGAATTTATCCACCCTGACCAGAATGGATTTTTACCTAAAAGACAAATTAAGAACAATGTAAGAGTTATTTTAGATACGCTGGAATATTATGAAATACACTCTGATAAACAAATGGCGTTGATGTTTTTAGATGCACAGAAAGCAATTGACAATGTAAACTGGCAATTCATGGTACAACAGACTTATGAGTGATTACTTGGGCAAACAGATTGCTGAGTAGAAATAGTTTATCCATCATTCCTCTTCCTTAAGAGTTTAAGGCTGGGATCTTCCTTCAGGGATTGATGTGGAAGGTTTGACCTCACTGCTTCTCAGATGCCAAGAATAAACTTGCAGTCTACAGGATTTTTAAAAAAAGCATATTTTTTCACCAGGTCTGATGCTCCATTTCTGATGACCCACCAATTCAGTCTTCTTGGTAATGGTCCTAGAAGGAATTCCCCCCCCCCCCCAGTTTCCCAGTCTAGTAAAGGTAGTCCTAGACTTACAACAGTTCACGTAGTGGCCATTCGAAATTACGACTGCGCTTTAAAAAGCAATTTATGACCATTTTTCACACTGACGACCATTGCAGCATCCCCATGATCACGTGATGTACATTCGGATGCTGGACCACTGATTCACATTTAGGACGGTTGCAGTGACCCGGGGTCACATGACCCTCTGACAAGCAAAGTCAATGGGGGAGCCAGATTCGCTTAGTAACTGTGTTCCTAATTTAATGACGGCAGTGGTTCACTTAACAAATGGGACAAGAAAAGTCATAAAATGGGGCAAACCTCACTTAATGCATCTCTTACTCAGCAACATAAATTTTTGGGCTCAGTTGTGATCCTACATCGAGAAGTACCTGTATACAATTTGGGATTACTTAGTTCTCCCCTACTAAAGTCCCAGCCAGTCCTGTCTCATACCGGGAAACAGCTATCAAATCAACTGTAATCTCTCCAATCTTCATTAAACATAACAGAGTTGGAATGGACCTTGGAGGTCTTCTCCAGGGGTCGGCAATCTTAAACACTCAAAGAACCATTTGGACCTGTTTCCCACAGTAAAGAAAGCCACAAAACCCTTCCCGTGCCTGACTATTTCTTGAGCGGCCACAAAACTAGCATATGTAGTTGAAGTAAACATTCTGTTTTCTCCTGAAACTTTTCTTTTCTTGCATTTATCCATGGTTGGCCTACCGGGGGTCGAAAAGCTCAATAAATTGTGTGCCGGAGGATGTCGCACATTGGCAGTTGTGGCGCATATTTTGAGCAACAGGGAGCTGCAGTAGAGAGGTGAAAGAGCCACATGCGGCTCCAGAGCCACAGGTTGCTGATCCCTGTTCTAGTCCAACCCCCTGTTCAGTCAGGAAACCTTATACCCTGTCAGACAAATGGTTGGCCAATCTCTTCTTACAAACTTCCAGCGTTGGAGCATTTACAACTTCTGGAGGCAAGTTGTTGATTGTTCTCACTGTTAGGCAATTTCTCCTTCATTCTAGGTTGCTTCTCTCCTTGATTAGTTTCCATGCTTTGCTTCTTGTTCTGCCCTCAGGTGCTTTGAAGAATAGGTGGACCCCCTCTTCTTTGTGGCAACCCCTCAAACATTGGGACACTTCTATCACGTCCCCCTTATCACTAGACTTGACGTACTGGATTCCTGCAACCGTTCTTCATGTTGTTTCATGAGAAAACGAGGCCTGCTCCTGTTGGCTTTCATTTAAAATGGCTGCAGAATCCAGATCTTTCCTCTATAACGCTGTGGCCCGTGGTTTGAAATCTGGGATAACAAAGCTTAAATGTGGATCATTGTCTCCCTCGTCTTCCCCCTTGGGAAAGAAATAGCTTGCTTCTGAATGGCTTTCCCTTCCCGATCAGCTGCTGGCTCGTCCTCTGAATTAAAGGAAGGCCCAGGCCTGTTCGTTGGCAGCACGAAAACAGCACGCTTGTCAAATGCGTGTGTCTGAGAGGAATTTCTCCAAGCCAGCCATCTGCATTGGCACGTGATCGCAGGAAGCTTGCAGACAGCCTGGCTTTGCCGTGTCTCAGCCAGAAAGTCCCTGGAGAGGGGAGACCAGCTCTCAAGTTTGGGCTGGTGTGCCTGAGACAAATTGGATGTGACACACAGATTGTGCATGTAGAACATTTCCAGACTGGGTGGAAAGCTTGACCTGACACATGGAAGGACCTTGAAGGGGCCATCAATCCTTAACTGGCAAATTAAAAGGAAGGAGAATATCCAAATCCTGGCCAGGAGGTCCCCAGGAGGTTAAGAAGGCGACGTGGTGGCCAGCTGTTCAACCAGCTGTTTGAGCTGATCTTTAAATAGCAAATTTTATCCGGGCATTGAGCCGAGGCTAGAAATTCTGCCCGTTTCCCTCCCCCTACGAGGTCACATTCGGTCTGGTGAAGCAGCCCTTGCTTTGGAAACGTTTCTGGAGGTTTAAAAAAAATCAGGTTTGATGAAAGTTTCTTAGGAGGGAAGGAAATATTTTTAAATTTCTCGTGTTGGGTGGAAGCTTGTTAAAAAGAGATCCAATCTAGAAGTAAGAATGGAATGGAATGGAATGGAATGGAATGGAAGAGAAGAGAAGAGAAGAGAAGAGAAGAGAAGAGAAGAGAAGAGAAGAGAAGAGAAGAGAAGAGAATTAGGAAAGAATGGAATGGAAGGGAAGGGAAGGGAAGGGAAGGGAAGGGAAGGGAAGGGAAGGGAAGGGAAGAGAAGAGAAGAGAAGAGAAGAGAAGAGAAGAGAATTAGGAAAGAATGGAATGGAATGGAATGGAATGGAATGGAATAGAATAGAATAGAATAGAATAGAATAGAATAGAATAGGAGTTCTTTATTGGCCAAGTGTGATTGGACACACAAGGAATTTGTCTTTGGTGCATATGCTCTCAGTGTACATAAAAGAAAAGATACATTCATCAAGAATCATAAGGTACAACACTTAATGATAGTCATAGGCTATATAAGGAGAATGTTTATGACAGGGAGAACAATTAATCAGTGGAATAGCTTGATTTTCAGAGTTCTAGGTGCTTCATCACTGGAGGTTTTCAAAAATAGATGATAACCCTTTGATTGGGATATGGTATAAAATCTCCTGCCATGATCAGGGGAGTAGAAGACTTTCGAGGTCTGCAGCAGCAGCCCAAAAAGCCAATGCAATCCTAAATTGCATTAACAGAGGGATACAATCAAGATCAAGTGAGGTACTAATACCACTCTGTAATGCCTTAGAAAGAACACACCTAGAATACTGCATCCAGTTTTGGTCACCACACTATAAAAAAGATGTTGAGACTCTAGAAAAAGTGCAGAAAAGAGCAACCAAGATGATGAGGGGACTGGAGGCTAAAACATATGATGAACGGTTGCAGGAACTGGGCATGGCTAGTC
Organism: Arizona elegans; assembly: GCA_022577455.1. Taxonomy (NCBI): domain Eukaryota; kingdom Metazoa; phylum Chordata; class Lepidosauria; order Squamata; family Colubridae; genus Arizona; species Arizona elegans. The sequence goes on along the minus strand of JAKOOJ010000022.1, from coordinate 9,672,286 downwards.
TAGTGAAGAGAAGGACCAGGCGAGACATGATAGCCATCTTCCAATATTTGAGGGGCTGCCACAGAAAGGAGGGGGTCAAGCTATTTTCCAAAGCATCCGAAGGACAGACAAGGAATAATGGATGGAAACAGAACAAGGAGAGATTCAACCTAGAAATAAGGAGGAACTTTCTGACAGTGGGAACAATCAACCCATGGAACAGAAGTTGCCTTCGGAAGTTGTGGGAGCTTCATCCCTGGAAACTTTCAAGAAGGGACTGGACTGCCATCTGTCAAAAATAGGGTCTCCTGCTTGGGTGGGGGTTGGACTAGATGACCTCCAAGGTCCCTTCCAACTTTGACAATCTGTCAATCTGTAAATCCCTAACTATTTATTCCTAAATATTTAAAAATTGTTAACTTCTTGCAGGGACGGGGAGGGCTCTTCTTCAATTGCAGATTACCTGTTCTTTTTAAAAAATATGACATTCTACTCAACACAATAGTTGAGTAACGGAGAATGGCTTAAATTACCTGGTTTTTCAGCGGTATTGATCGATGGTTCTTGAAAAATCCAATACACCTTTTAGCTCAACAATAGATTCCCCAGAGAGCAGGCTAATCTTGGTGAAATGTGACAGGGTTTGGAAATAAGAGCACACAGACGAGCTCATCAGAAAGTCAGCAACGTATACACACTCGCTTCAATGCAGCATGTGGGTTTCACAGGTTATAGCAGGTGGCTCTTAGCTGACCTTCAAATAGCTTAGTAGGGTAAGAGTTATGACTTAGATAGGAACTGTCCAGAATTTCCAGGGATAGCTAAACTGGAAAGTTAAACAAAGTCCCAGAAGAAGAACATCACAAACCATTTCCTATTGTGGCCCGTCAGCGGGGGGATTGTAGCTGATTCAGACAGCGAGGAGGCTGGTGTGGTGCTGCTCCAGCAGCCTGTGCAGCTGGCGCTCGAGTCGGACAATGAGGAGGCTGGAGAAGATGTGGTGCCAGAGGCAGGGATTCAGCCAGGACCTTCAGAACCTCCTTTAAGTGAGGAAGACGAAGAGGAGGAGCCTCTTCTCAATGCACGGATGCGCAGAGCTGCCAAAAGGCAGGAGTGGCTCCTCAGGAGGAGGTCTCGAGGAGGTCTCCTCGAGAGTAAGGCTTGGGGCTAATTGGCCTATTTAAGGAGGAACACTGATTGAAGCAAGCTGTAGGGAACAACTTTAGTTCACTCTCCTTCGCGTCTGGATTCTCTGCAAAATTGCTTCTGGGCTTTCTGCCAACCCTAGTAAGACGGTGATTACCTTATTTTAGGATTCATGTAGGCTGTTAAGACAGTTTATTAACAGTCTTTGTTTGAAAAAGACTGAGTTATTTTTAGTAAATTAAGCTTTGTACAGACTTTGTGTGTGCTGCGTTCTTTGGGGTCCGTAGCTGGGGCAGAACATTTCCAATTTGTTACCAAGAAAATCACGTGGACCTCAAGCTAAGCACAATTTAAACCCGTGTTTCTCAATGTTGGCAACTCTAAAGACATGTGGACTTCAACACCCAGAATTCCCCCAGCCAGCTGGGGGGGAAGAAAACTTGGGGCAGCTCACAACAGCAACACAACTCCCAAAAAAACATTAAAAGCAAAAAGCAAAAATCTGGCATGTCAGCCATTATTTTCCAATCCAGCTAACATCACCATCTTTAGTAAGGTGACCAGACGTCCCGCTTTTGGCGGGACAGTCCCGCTTTTGAGCAATTTGTCCCGCGTCCCGCGGCATTTTAAAAAAGTCCCGATTTTTCATTCTGCTCCTGAGTCCCGGCTGCCTCCTGAATCCCCGCTGATGGCTAGAGGGAAAAAAAACTCTTTAAACTCTTGCCGCGGGGCTTCAAAGGGCCGACCTACAGCTGATCAGTGTTAAAAAAAAAATGAATAGACCCATGCCTGCAAAAATAGAAAAAACAGCCCCTGTTAACAGCTTCTGCTAGGTTAATTAGCTGCAAAAAGCTGCAAAAAGTTCCTGGAGCAGATTCCCCCCCCCCCCCCAGCTATACTGAAAACAAAGGCGAAAGCGAAACTAAACCTGCAACATGACAAAATGAGGCAGAGAGAGATTTCTTTCTTTTTCTTTTTCTTTTTCCTCACCAAAAAAGGTAGGTACAAAACTGCAAACAATGGGAAATTTTGGGCAAAAGAGGAGAGTTCAAGATTTTAAAACACAAAAGAAAAAAAGCTCTATTTAACTAGGGAATTGTAATAATTGAGATACTATTAATAATTGTATATTGTGTTGAAAGCAGAAATGGTTAAGTTGTGGTTTGGAGGAATATATGGGGGAAATTATTTGGTTTATTATTATTGGTAAATATAATTAATTGATTTGTAAGAAATTGGATTGCATGGAAATAATTGGAATATTCATGTTCATATTGATTAATATACAAAAAAGATAGTTATATAACTAATTGATTTATATTAAAATGTTGAATTTGTATTAAACAACTGTATTACATAATTACATAATTAACCAATGTGAGGATTGATATAAAAATAGATGACAATGGGAAGGGGTATAATATAGAATAGAAGGGAAAAATTGAATTTGATTAAGATTAGAGATGAGGATGAAGGGTAATATTGTTTTTTTAAAAAAATAGATGAGGAATAAATATGGCAAAAAGGAAATATAGAAATTGTAAATTTAATTGAAATGACTAAACGCTGTTTAAATTTGTGAACCAGCCAAATATTCTGTTCAAAGAAAATACATTGCATGTTTGTATGTGTGTTTCTAATTATTGCTATTTATTCATATTTGTTCTCTTTTATTCTTTAAAGTTTAACAATTCATTCTTAATCTTAATATCTTTATATTTGCTTGGGGTTGGCTTTCTTCCCTTTCATCTTTTTTATTGTACAGCAATCTTTCTCCTCAAACCTACCACCACTGTCTTTTCTTTCCTTCTTACTTTCTCTTCCCCCCACCCTCTTTTTCTCCTCCCTACTTCCTCTTCCTTTCTCCTTCTCCTCCTCTCTTCCTCCCTCTCTTACCCTCACTCCTACTCTAATTTCCATTCCTTCATCCCTCTCTATTGCTGTATCCTTTAATGCATATGGACTACTCAGAGGGCTGAAAAAGTTATTTTTGACTGGTCCTCACACTTTTGACCAGTCCTCGAATTTATGACTGTCCTCACATTTTACATTTTTGCCCTATCTTGTCATCATGGTGAAGAGAAGCAGTTGTGAAATGAGTGACATGGTTGTTAAGAATGCTGCACGGGCATAAATGTGAGGATGGTCATAAGTGTGAGGACCAGTCAAAAGTGCGAGGACCTGTCAGAAATGACTTTTTTCAGCCCTCTGGTTAGTCCTTTTGTGCATATGGACTACTCAGAGGGCTGAAAAAGTTATTTTTGACTGGTCCTCACACTTTTGACCAGTCCTCGAACTTACGACTGTCCTCACATTTTACATTTTTGCCCTATCTTGTCATCATGGTGAAGAGAAGCAGTTGTGAAATGAGTGACATGGTTGTTAAGAATGCTGCATGGGCATAAATATGAGGATGGTCATAAGTGTGAGGACCAGTCAAAAGTGCGAGGACCTGTCAGAAATGACTTTTTTCAGCCCTCTGGTTAGTCCTTTTGTGCATATGGACTACTCAGAGGGCTGAAAAAGTTATTTTTGACTGGTCCTCACACTTTTGACCAGTCCTCGAACTTACGACTGTCCTCACATTTTACGTTTTTGCCCTATCTTGTCACCATGGTGAAGAGAAGCAGTTGTGAAATGAGTGACATGGTTGTTAAGAATACTGCACGGGCATAAATGTGAGGATGGTCATAAGTGTGAGGACCAGTCAAAAGTGTGAGGACCTGTCAGAAATGACTTTTCAGCCCTCTGAGTAGTCCCTATACACATAGCCATGGCCACCCGGTCACATGACCAGCTAGCCACGCCCACCCAGTCACATGACCAGCTAGCCACGCCCACCCAGTCACATGACCAGCTAGCCACGCCCACAAAACAAGCCACGCCCACAATGTCCCTCTTTACCAATGTTAAAATCTGGTCACCTTAATCTTTAGTCTTTAACTAGGCACTGGGGGAGGGGGAACAGAATGGAGGGCAGGGTAGGAGGAATCAAAACAATCTTATGCCATCATTTGAACATACAGTAATCCACTGTGAATTACGTTTCTCAACCTCTGCAATTTTAAAATAGCAATAGCACTTAGACTTATATATTACTTTACAGTGCTTTACAGCCCTCTCTAAGCGGTTACAGAGTCAGCCTCTTACCCCCAACAATCTGCGTCCACATTTGACCCACCTTGGAAGGAGGGAAGGCTGAGTCAGCCTTGAGCCAGTCAGGATCGAACTGCTGGCAGTCAGCAGAGTTAGCCTGGAATATTACATTCTAACCACTGGGCACCAAGGAAGGAAGGAAGGAAGAAAAGGAAGGAAGGAAGGAAGGAAGGAAGGAAGGAAGGAGAAAAGGGAGAGAGAGAAAGGAAAGGAAGGAACAGCAGACTTATATACCACTTCACAATGCTTTTACAGCCCTCTCTAAGTGGTTTACAGAGTCAGCCTCTTGCCCCCAACAATCTGGGTCCTCATTTTACCCACCTCGGAAGGATGGAAGGCTGAATCAACCTTGAGCTGGTGAGATCCAAACTGCCAGACTGCAGTCAGCAGAAATAGCCTGCAGTTACACTGCCCCACCACGGCTGACTGAAGCACGCTGACTGGGGAATTCTGGGAGTTGAAGTCCGCACATCTTAAAGGTGCTGAGATTGAGAACCTCTGGGTTACAGGACAGGTGTGAAAGGTGAGAGGGAACATGTTTAGGGCACAAAGAAAAAGAAAAAGCACTGGGATCGGAAGACAAGTGCCTCGTAAAGTCAAGAGACCCTATGGTAAAATAGACAGGTGGGTCCAGAGGGACCCAAAAAATCAAAAGTTTGGTCATGACCCTTTTAAAAAGATGTCACTGCTGAAACAAAACACAAAACCCCTTGCATAGAGGCTGTTTGTGGAAGAGGTCTGAGCAGTGGTGGGTTTCAAAATTTTTTACTACTGGTTCTGTGGGTGTGGCTTGGTGGGCATGGCTTGGTGGGCATGGGAGGGGAAGGATACTGTAAAATCTCCATTTCCTCCCCAATCCAGGGGAAGGTTACTGCAAAATCCCCATTTCCTCCTGATCAGCTGGGACTTGGGAGGCAGAGAATAGATGGGGGCGGGGCCAGTCAGAATTTTTACTACCGGTTCTCCGAACTACTCAAAATTTCTGCTACCGGTTCTCCAGAACTGGTCAGAACCTTCTGAAACCCACCTCTGGGTCTGAGATAAAATTGCCCATAAAATGCATCTATTTTACGGAGCAGAAATTATCCGTGATTTATTTTGCTAGCGCATAAAGTAAGGCTGTATTGGGAGACGCGTGTTGTGGCCCCTCAGCGGCCCTCGGGTGAACTCTCTGTGTAAATCAAAGTAATCTAATGGTTTGTTTTCCTATTTATTGAAGAAACTCCGGTGTTTTTTTTTTTTCCGTACCTTACTTGGCTTAAAATGCAAAACAAACTCTTTAGGGCAGTGATGGCGAAGCTTTTCGGCACCAAGTGCCCAAACTGGAATGCGCGTGTATACCTGTTCATGGGCATGCGCCAGAGCACCGGAAATCCAAAGACTAGCTGGCCAGTGTGCACATGCCTGTTTTATTGGCCTTTTTTTTTTGGCCATTTTCAGGCCACTTTTTGGGCTGTTTTTGGCCCCCCAAAAATGCCCTGAAAAACAGCCTGAAAATGGCCTGTTTTTTGGCTGTTTTCCAGCACTCCAGCACCTGTAAAGACCAGCTGGCCGGCACACATGTGCACATTTTGAAATCAGAACAGCAGCTGGCGATGGCGCACATGCTCAGAGAGGGCTCTGCATGCCACCTCTGGCACGCGTGCCATAGGTTCGCCATCACGGTTTTAGGGCTGAGCACAGTGAGGGACTCCAGCTGAACTCCCATCCGTGAAGAGTTCATGAATTAACTAAGCAGGGATCAATAATTCAAGAACAGTCCTTATCACCCCACGATGGCAAGACTTGTAGCCAAATCCTGCTCTTTTTGCTCTGCAATTTTGCTCTGCTGGTCCCAGGGATGGCTGCTTTCTCGTTCATTCAACCGGTGCTGCTTTTGGTTCATTACAGATGTTTTTTAAAAGGTAGCAATTTCATGAGTTGGAGACTTGGCTATGGCCCCTTCATGTCATGCTCTTAGCATTAATACGGAACTGCATTTGTTGTTGCTGTTGTTTTGGGCAATTTCCCAGGAAAGAATTCTTCTGAGAAGGGCTGAATTCAGGATACTAGTCAGTGGTGGGTTCTGTGGGTGTGGCTTGGTGGGCATGGCAGGGGAAGGATACCATAAAATCTACATTCCCACCCGACTCCAAGGGAAGGATACTGCAAAATCCCCATTTCCTCCCGATCAGCTGGGACTTGGGAGGCAGAGAATAGATGCCAGTCAGAATTTTTACTACTAGTTCTCCGAACTACACAAAATTTCCACTACCGCTTCTCCAGAACTGGTCAGAACCTGCCGAAACCCACCTCTGATACTAGTAGTGTAATGGATCATGCAATTAAAGGAGAAAGAGGGAAGGGGAGTCTCGGCAAGACAACTGGGGTTTTACCGTTCCAGAGAGGGGCCCAAAAGAAGACACTGGACAGTCCTGAACTGCATGGAGAAGGGAGAAAAAGGTTCAGGGTAGCCACACCCTATACCCGCGATGGCGAACCTATGGCACATGTGCCAGAAGTGACACACAGAGCCATCTCTCCGGTCACGCGTCGCCCATTGCTCTTCTGGTTTCTGGCATGCACGCATGCACGTTCCTGTTTCGGCACCCGGTGCTGAAAAGGTTCACCAACACTGCCCTAGAACTTCCCAGGGTACATCTGTTATTAGATTAGAAGGTTATAGCTTTAGTCTGGCAAGATTCTGTCTATTAAAGGTTTAAAGGTAAAGGTTTCTCGTGTCTAGTCCGACTCTAGGGGGCAGTGCTCATCTCCATTTCCTAGCCGAAGGAGCCAGCATTGTCTGAAGACACTTCCGTGGTTACGTGGCCAGCATGATTATACCCCAAGGTACACAGAAGTCTGTTCCTTCCCACCAAAGCTGTACCTGTTTATCTACTCGCATTTGCGTGCTTTCCAAACTGCTAGGATGGCAGAAGAGGTTTAAGGTAGCCTCATCTTATGATCTCCCAGGCAGGGTATATCTATTAGGTTAGGAGGTGATAGCTTTAGTTTGGCAAGATTCTGTCTGTTGGGTGTAAACCAATAAAAATATTGGACTTGATTGGATTCTACGGTGTCTGACATCTAATGTTTCTCTGTGTTGTGTTCCAGAGTGATCTTGGAAAATGTCGAACCTTGGCAACAGCGATACCAAGCCCCCTTGTCTACCCCGGAATGGACTTGTTAAACTCCCCACCCAGGCCAATGGACTCGGCTCCGCGAGCATCACCAAAGGGACCCCAGCAATGAAAAACCGCTTGTGCCAGTCTTCCGTGCCTGCAATCCTCAGCCCAGCCTTAATGAATCACAGTGACCTGTCCATGCCCGGTCTCACTTCACCATTGTCTTTGGCGGCTCTGGCAGGAGGACCTTCAGGAGCCACCGTGGTGGGACTTCCCGCCGACGGGATTTCTCCAGCCAATGGGGACATCCCATCCCTGGAAGACCTTTCTGGCTCCCCCACCAAAAGACATCTGGCCGTGGATGAAAAGATCCTGAACCGTTTATTTATGTACTTTTCGGCCTGTGAGAAATGTGTCCTGGCCCAGGTGTGCAAAGCGTGGAGGAGGGTCTTGTATCAACCCAAATTTTGGGTGGGTCTCACGCCGGTGCTGGACACCAAAGAGCTCTACAATGTCCTGCCCAATGGAGATAAGGAGTTTGTCAACCTTCAAGGTTTCGCCATCCGGGGGTTTGATGGTTTCTGCCTCGTGGGGGTTTCCGACTTGGACATCTGTGAGTTCATCGATAATTATGCCCTCTCCAAAAAAGGGGTGAAATCTATGAGCCTTAAGAGATCAACCATCACGGATGCAGGGCTTGAGGTAGGTCTTCGGCCTCCAGGGTGATGGCTCTGCCTCTGTTGCAGAGTTCAGCCTGGGCTCTCTAGACTGGAGGTAGCTCAACAGTTGTTGCCATTTTGTCCTTTTTTTTTTTTTTTAAATGGAACTAATGGAGAAAGTTAGGGAATAGATGACCATGATCAAAAAAAGCAAGTTGGCATCCAGGAGAACCTGATGAAAGTTCTGCCTTGTTTTTATGTGGCCTACATGCAGGGGTGAAATGCTACTGGTTCACACCGGTTCGGGAAAACCGGTAGTTAAAAAAAGCTACCGGTTCATCTGAACCGGTATTTCCAACGATCAGCTGTGCCGCGTGATTTATATTCCCTAGAAAGCAGGAAATCCTGCTCTCTAGCGAATCTAAATCACGCGGCACAGCTGTTCTACTTACCTTCTTAAGCCTTTTTCTGCACGCAGCGGGCGTTTGGGACACACTGCACATGCGTGCATAGCGTGCGTTTGGCATGCGGTGTGCAGCGTGCGTTTGGCGTGCACGGCGCATGCGCAGGCAGTGAACTGGTGGCAAACCGCGGAGGATTTCACCATTAGCTATCTGCAACATGTGTTGGGACTGCTGGAGGTCTTTCTGCACCAATCCCACCCAGCCCAGCCCACATTAAAGAGAATCAGATAGGTTTATAGCCCTCTCCACTTTGGAGAAAGGGTCCAATGTCACTGCAATAGGGGTGTAAGGAAAGTTTTTATGCCTCCAGGTGTCTTTGCATAAATCAGATTCACCTGTGGGCTTCCACTAGAGGTGTCTTCTCGCTACCACAAATGCTCCTGTGAATAGCTCCCGAAAGAGGGGACATTTAACAGCCTTTAATTCAGAGATTCCAGATGGAATATGCACATTAGATGAAATTCTATGGAGATTCTCAGTCATCCAGGTCACGGTTGTCCCAAAGGTGCTTTTTTCAAGAGGCAACTGGACTTTCTGGTTTTTTCTTCGAAGATGTTGGTTTGCTTCTCATCCGAGAAGCTACTTCAGCTTTCTTCAACTGGACTTTCTGGTTTTTTCTTCGAAGACATTGCGCTTCTCATCCAAACAGCTTCTTCAGTTGGGATTATATGAAGTCTGTGCCGTATTGTTACAAGAAATCGGCTCTATGTGTTGCATGGACCGTCCCCTCTGCTTTGTCAACCATGGCTTAGTCTCAAGTGGGAACCTAGCCACTATAGCAGTGATGGCTAACCTTTTTGCCATCACGTGCCAGGAGTGGGGTGGGGTTTGCGTCCTGCCCCCGGCCCTCCCCCCGCTCCTCCGCTCCTGGCACATGATGGCACGGTAGGACCATTTTTTGCTCTCCCCAGCCTCTAGAGCCTTTCTGGGAGTCTGGGGAGGGTGAAAACAAATCCCCCCCCCCGGAGGCCTTCCAGAAGCCGAAAACAGCCCATTTGCCAACTTCCGGTGGGGCCATTTTTTGCTCTCCCCAGCCTCCAGAGCCTTTCTGGGAGTCTGGGGAGGGCAAAAACAGCCTTCCCCACCCCCTGGAGGCCCCCCGGAGGCCGAAAATGGCCCGTTTGCCAACTTCTGGTCCCACCAAAAATTGGCAAATGGTCCGTTTCCGGCCTCCGGAGGGCCTCCAGGGAGGGAAGCTGTTTTTGCCCTCCCCAGACTCCTAGAGAGGCTCTGGAGAGAGTAAAACGGGCCTTCCCCATCACCCCCTGAGGCCCTTGGGAGGCAGGAAACAGCTGTTCCCTACTTTTGGTGGGTTCAGAAGGCCCGAAAATCATCTGGCTGGCACACACATACACACCAGAGCTGAGCTCATGTGCCCACCAATATGGCTACACGTGCCACCTGTGGCACGCGTGCCATAGGTTTGCCATCACAGCACTATAGATTATTCAGCCAACCACAATTAAGGTCAACCATGGCTTAGCACAATGTGGGAACTCAGCCAATAAGTCTCGCTTCCAATGGCATCTCACCCATGCAAGATTTTGCAACTTGACTCCACATGCCTTCATCCCAAAGGAAGCCCTGCTTTGTTGTACAAAACACCAGATGAATTAAACCACTATACTACCAAGGCTCTTGTTGAATCTCTCCTTGGTCAGTTTCCATCCATTATTCCTTGTCTGGCCTTCAGGTGCTTTGGAAAATAGCTTGACCCCCTCCTCTCTGTGGCAGCCCCTCAAGTAGTGGAAGACTGCTATCCTGTCTCCCCTGGTCCTTCTCTTCACTAGACTAGCCCTGCTCAGTTCCTGTAACCGTTCTTCATATGTTTTAGCCTTCAGTCCCCTCATTGTTGCTCTTCTCTTCACTCTTTCTACAGTCTCAACATCTTTTTTATAGTCTGGTGACCAAAACTGAATGCAGTACTCTAGGTGTGGTCTTACTAAGGCTTTTATAGAGTGGTATTAGTACCTCCCTTGATCTTGATCGTATCCCTCTGTTAATGCAAATTTCAGGTCATGCTGGAACAGATGCAGGGGCTTATGCACCTGGAGCTGTCTGGATGCAACGATTTCACCGAGGCCGGTCTCTGGTCGAGTCTGAATGCCCGCATCTGCTCCCTGAGTGTCAGCGACTGCATTAACGTAGCCGATGATGCCATTGCAGCCATCTCACAGCTGCTGCCCAACTTGACTGAGCTCAATCTTCAGGCCTATCACGTGACGGATACAGCCCTGGCTTACTTCACTGCCAAGCAAGGTTACACCACCCACACTCTCCGCCTGAACTCCTGCTGGGAAATCACCAATCATGGCGTGGTGAACATGGTGCACAGCCTCCCCAACCTGAGCGTGCTCAGCCTCTCCGGCTGCTCGAAGGTGACGGACGACGGCGTGGAGTTGGTAGCAGAGAACCTCCGCAAGCTTCGGAGCTTGGACCTGTCGTGGTGCCCTCGGATCACAGATATGGCCCTTGAGTACATCGCTTGCGACCTCCACAAGTTGGAAGAGCTGGTGCTGGATAGGTAAGGTGGGCCCTGAACTTTTCCGATACCTTTTGCAGGTGACAAGATTAGGGCTTGAGATAAGACATCCCAGGGAATTAGGTACACCAGGGAATAGAAATCTTTGGACAGCTCGGGGTCATTCTTTGGACGGTCTTCAACTGACAGAGCCAAAAAAAAAAAAAAAAAAAAGCCACAGAGCAGAACCTACAAAGGACATCATCCAAAGAGGCAAAGGGACACTGCACCGTGGTGGTGCAGTGGTTAGAGTGCAGTACTGCAGGCTATTTCTGCTGATCACCGGCTGCCTGAAATTTGGCCGTTCGAATCTCACCAGGCTCAAAGTTAGACTCAGCCTTCCATCCTTCCGAGGTGGGTAAAATGAGGACCCAGATGGTTGGGGGCAAGAAGCGGACTCTGTAAACCGCTTAGAGAGGGCTGCAAAGCACTGTGAAGCGGTATATAAGTCTAAGTGCTATTGCTAGTGCTATACAGGGTAGAGAGTGGGACAGACAAGGATGAGGTAAGGCAATGGAAGAACCCATCAGGTGGTCCCACGTTAAAGAAACAGAGATCTAATTTGGTCCAAGATAGCTTCCAATATTCTATCACAGTGATTGGTCACAATTTGCTTGCTCCTCTATGGAGGCAACCCCATTGTTCTTCCGCTTTTAACTTTACGGTGGTCCATCTTCATTTCTCTGGCAGGTGTGTACGGATAACAGACACTGGGCTCAGTTACTTGTCCACCATGTCCTCGCTTAGGAACTTATATCTCCGCTGGTGCTGCCAGGTAGGTCAAAGGGGAGCTGGGGTTCTTCTCCTTGTGAGCCTCATCCAGGACAGGGCTTGCAATTTGTAAGGGAGCATTTCAAAACTCCGCATTGGCGACAGGAAGGGCATCTGGCCAGTAATCACTCAGCTCCATTCAGTTGCCCAGACTCCACCCTGCAAGGGATGATGGGGTTGTTAAAAGATGATGATGATTGGAGGACAAAGTTTGATTTTGTGTCTGAAAGTATCTGGAAGCTATTGGTTGGTTCAAAATGTGGCAGCCCGCAGGGTGTTGTGCAAGTATAGATTTGCACATGTGTCACCTCACTTGAAGGAGCTGCATTGGTTGCCAATTTGCTCCCTGGTCCAATTCAAGGTGATGGTTGGAAGGCCAACAAAACCTGGGAGTAAATTGTTTGAAGGACTGTCTTTTCCCAGTCATATCTACCAGAGCAGGTGAGAAGGGAGAAGATGTTCTAGATTCCCTTTCTTAAGGAGGTCCATCTAGAGGGACCAAGAAGAAGGGTCTTTTCCATGCTAGCCCCCTCTTGTGGAACATCATCACCGTGGAGATAAAATTGGCCCTCCTCTTGATAGTCTTCCGAAGGGTCCTGGAGACATGTTCGGGGTGAGCTTCAAAAATTTTAGCAAGAGGTTCTCTGCCTGGTTGCTGGGTGGGTGTGGCTGTGGTGGGCGTGGTCTAGTCGGCCTCCTGCACCATGGTGTGTGTGTTGGGGGGGGTGTTTTTGCCCTCCCTGGGCTCCGGAGGCTTTTTTCAAGCCTCCAGGAGGGCGAAAACGGCCTCCCCAGGCTCTGGAGGCCCTCTGGAGGCTGGAAACAGCTTCCGAACTTCCAGTAGGCCCATTTTTCACCCTCTCTGAGCCTCCGCGTGCGCCCTGCAGTTACCTGCATCCAAAATGGGCTGTGTGGAGACTCCTGGGAGGGGCAGGGCAGAGTGGGCGGGGCCAGCCAGGAGTGGGATTTGGAGGTTCTCCAAACTGCACAGAATCTTAGCTAGAGGTTCTTCCGAACCCCTGCGAACCCCCAGCAGCCCAGCCCTGAGACATGGGGACCACAGATGATACGGAGCCCATCAAGTGGTCAGTTTGATTGTAGTGACCATGGGCCTGGGAGGAAATTGGGTTTTGTTTGGGTTTTTTTTTAAAAAAAATTATAAGCTGCCCGGAATCCCTGCGAGTGAGTTGGGAGGCCGTATAGAGGTAGTCTTTGACTTACAACAGTTTGTTTAGTGACCATTCGAAGGTACAATGGCACTGAAAAAAAGTGAGTTATGTCCGTTGTTCAGTTACAACCAGAGGAGGGCTTTATATACCCTGTTTCCCCCAAAATAAGACATCCCCTGATAATAAGCCCAATCGTGCTTTTGAGTGCATGGCAATAAGGCCAAGAGCTTATTTCAGGGTTCAAAAAAAATATAAGACAGGGTCTTATTCTTGGGGAAACACAGTAATTTAACAACCGGTTCCTCCCAGCACCGAAACTGAGCTTGCATGCATGAGTGCAGCTTTACAAATGCAGCTAAATAGGACGGCATAGTGCCGGGGCGAGTGGATGGGCCCAGTGGTGAAATTCTTTTTTTACTACCGGTTCTGTGGGTGTGGCTTGGTGGGTGTGGCAGAGAAAGGATACTGCAAAATCCCCATTCCCTCCCCACTCCTGGGGGAAGGATACTGCAAAATCCCCATTCCCTCCCCATGCCAGGGGAAGGATACTGCAAAATCTCCATTCCCTCCCCACTCCTGGGGGAAGGATATTGAAAAACCCCATTCCCTCCCCATGCCAGGGGAAGGATACTTCAAAATCCCCATTCCCTCCCCACTCCTGGGGGGAAGGATATTGTAAAATCCCCATTCCCTCCCCACTCCTGGGGGAAGGATATTGCAAAATCTCCATTCCCTCCCCACTCCTGGGGGAAGGATATTGCAAAATCCCCATTCCCTCCCCACGCCAGGGGAAGGATACTGCAAAATCTCCATTCCCTCCCCATTCCTGGGGGGAAGGATATTGTAAAATCCCCATTCCCTCCCCACTCCTGGGGGAAGGATATTGCAAAATCTCCATTCCCACTCCACTCTGGGGCCAGCCAGATTTGCCAGTTCTCTGAACTACTCAAAATTTCTGCTACCGGTTCTCCAGAACCTGCTGAATTTCACCGCTAGGTGGTACCCGCAGGTCACAACTACCAGTTCGCCCAAACTGGTACAAACCGGTTGAATCCTACCCGTGGTTACAATCCTTGCAGCATCCCCGTGGTCACATGATCAAAATTCTGACACTTGACTTATATTTATGATGGTTGCAGTGTCTCGGGGTCACACGATCCCCTTTTGCGACCGAGAGGCAAAAATCAATGGGCAAGCCAAATTCATTTAAGGTCCGTGTTACTAACTTAACAGCTGCAGTGATTCACTTAACAACTGTGGCTAGAAAGGTTGTAAAATAGGGCAAAACTCACCTAACGACTTCCTCAGTCAGCAAACTGAAATTTTGGGCTCAGCGGTGGTCATTGAGTCGAGGACTACCTGTATATATAGATTTTTTTTTTCTCCAGAAGTAAGTAAATAAATTTTCTTGGTGTCTCACAATCCCGTCTTCTCCTCCCTTTGTAGGTCCAAGATTTTGGCTTGAAACATCTGCTGGGAATGAGAAGCTTACGCCTCTTGTCACTTGCCGGTGAGTGTTGGATTGGGGTGGATCCTTTCAGATCCGGTGAGACACAGGTCTGCAAGAGAGTTTTGGGACCCTCTGAGGGCCTGAATCTCAAATCACCCAACTTCCTCTAATCTTAGACTAGCTTGTGGTGTGCAACCGCTCACCCATAGTGGTGCATGCCGGGCTCAGATGCACCAACTCGGATAGATGCAGGCACTCATACATATGTGTGTATAGGCAGATGCGAAGAAGTATGCACCCACACAGAGAGACGTACCTGTGTGCATAGATACGCCCATCAAAAAGGGCCAATAAGAAATAGAATAGTTAAACATTCTCAGAATGGAAGGAGGTCTCCCTTTTTCCTTGCCAAGCAAGCTCTGGTTTTAGTCTTTCCAGCCGAGATATTCTTTCTTATTCTCTGTGCTCTCGGAGTTTGTTTGTTTTCTTGCAGACATTTGCACTGATGCTGCTACCTAGTTGGGTAATGAAATGTCTGCAAGAAAACAAGCAAGCTCTGAGAGCACCAAGGACCCCATAGTTCTTCTCCTCCTTCCCCTTCCCCTTCTCCTCCCCCTCCTCCTCCCTCTTCCACTCCATAAAGCCCGCTCCCTTCTAGCGTTGATGATATTACCTAGTTAGGTAATGAAACATCTACAAGAAAACAAGCATACAAGCTCAGAGAGCACCAAGGACCCCACATTCCTCCTCCTCCTCCTCCCCTTCCACTCCACAAAGCTGACTCCCTTCTAGCACTGATGATGTTAAGTAGTTGGGTCACGAGATGTCTGTAAGAAAACCCACCAAACTCAGGGAGCACCAAGGACCCCATAGTTCTTCTCCTCCTTCCCCTTCCCCTTCTCCTCCCTTCCTCCTCCTTCTTCCGCTCCATAAAGCCCGCTCCCTTCTAGCATTGATGATATTACCTAGTTAGGTAATGAAACATCTACTAGAAAACAAACATACAAGCTCAGAGAGCACCAAGGACCCCACATTTCTCCTCCTCCCTCCTCCTCCTCCTCCTCCCCTTCCACTCCACAAAGCTGACTCCCTTCTAGCACTGATGATGTTACGTAGTTGGGTCACAAGATGTCTGTAAGAAAACCCACCAAACTCAGGGAGCACCACGGACCCCATAGTTCTCCTCCTGCTCCTCCTTCCTCCTTCACCCTCCTTCCACTCCACAAAGCTGACTCCCTTCTATTACTGATGATGTTACGTAGTTGGGTCACGAGATGTCTGTAAGAAAACCCACCAAACTCAGGGAGCACCATGGACCCCATAGTTCTCCTCCTGCTCCTCCTTCCTCCTTCACCTTCCTTCCACTCCACAAAGCTGACTCCCTTCTAGCATTGATGATGTTAAGTAGTTGAGTCACGAGACGTCTGCAAGAAAACCCACCAAAGCCAGAGGGGCACCAAAGACCCCCTCCTTTCAACCCTGAGCTACAAATGTTCTCCTTTTATTAGTTCTTTCTTATTCACGGGGATCTTCTCTGATTTCCCTTTACCAGGCTGCCCTCTGCTGACCACCACGGGACTTTCAGGCCTGGCTCAGCTTCACGACTTGGAAGAACTGGAGCTGACCAATTGCCCCGGTGCGACTCCCGAGCTCTTTAAATACTTTTCCCAGCACCTGCCTAGCTGCATGGTGATTGAGTAAGCCGCTCGCTAGAAACATCTGGCCAAATCCTGGAGTCCTGTTTCTCCAATCCAAACTCAGCACTGACCAACCATCCAGAAGTCAAGTTTTTCTTTATTTCTTCGTCATTGATATATAACTGTATATGGAGGTATATGGATATATATGGATGATTTCTTTCCAGAAGAGGGTGGCGTGACTTGAAAAATCACGCGCTCGAACATGTACACTCAAACGGGGGGGAAAAAACAACAACAGTGCGATGAACAAACAGTTGGTCATTCGGCGGATCGGTCGTGGCTCTAAACACAAGCGGAAGAATTGACCCTCGAGTTTGTAAATCCTGACGTCGCCATCATCTTTCATCTTTGTAGGGAGCTGTTTGGAAATCTTACCTTTTGGGGATAAACAAACAAACAAACAAACCAAGAATAAGGGAAACACATCACGTGTACCGAAAAAAATCCCCCGACAGCAAAACCAAATGAAAAGGGATGATGGAGGTTAAACCAGCCAGAAAAATCCCGAAGGCCGATTAGCCAAGTTGGCGAGCAAGCCGACATCAGTGCTGAATGAAAATGGATTTGTGCCCGTCTGGGCATTTCATGTTACGGGGCAGAGAAAGGTTTGCCTATGAGCCTACCCTGATCTGGGTATGGTGTGTGTAAGGTAGGATCAAGGTGGGGTCAGCCCTTGCGAAGGCCTTCAAGGTATGGATGTTGGACGGTTGAACCCTGCCCGCGAAAGGCGGGCGAGTTGTTTACATTGGAGGTCGGGGAAGTTGAACAAGTCGTAGAGCCCTCCGGAGAATTCCTCGGAGCCGGATGGGGGCATCGAACAGTGGTTGAAATGGAGACGCTTCCGAATTCCATGCATGGGATGCCGCGGGAAGCGAAAGGACCCTTATATTAAAAAAGGAAAAGTTGGGGGGGAGGGGAGAAAGGAGGAGGAAGAAGAAGAAGAAAACTGACCAATGCTGTGAATGAAATGATCCCGGAAATTCATGGAGCTCTGGATTTTAGGGAGCTCCCAGTTCTTGGACGTTCCAGAAAGTGGATCAAAGCTAGAGAGTAAGGAGATCCATTGGAGAAACTGACCTAAACTGTCCCAGCTGACTCGAAGCTCATGCAACGCACGATCCTTGGTAGATCCCATCTGCCTCCTTTCCTTTGTTTTCTTCTCTCCCTCTCCCTCCCTCCCTCTTTCTCTCTTTTTCAATTTGGTTTCGACTCACTTGATTTTTGCGAATGAATAAGGAGGGGTTTCTCCCCTTTTTTTCTCTCTCTCTCTCTGTCTCTCTCTCACCCTCTCTTTGGAGCAAAACCACAGCCTTTGCATGTTTGGCTTGCTTTGCGTCTTGTGATAAGGTAGAGTCTGAATTCTGCTTTTGGGCTGTGGGTGGCAGTTTTTTGATCCTAGCTTGGCTCGTCTGTTCTGGTGTTTAAAAAAAAAATAGAAGAAGAAGAAGCTGATGTGGCTTGTTCTACCTTCCTTGTTCCATTTCTCCAAACCACACAGATCCACACACTAGCTGTCCATCCTGGTCTTCTTCAAGAGGGATGAAAATACCTCCTTTCCATTCCTACCAACCCGTTCCACCTTCCATCCTGGGAGACACCCCCCCTCCCATCAATCACCAGATCCCCTTCTTTCCTTTCTGACTTCACCCCACCGAACCAAGGGGAAGCTGTACCTGTTGGCTCTCTTCCAAGCCAAAATTTGCTGCTGACCAGATGTTTGGTGACTCGTGGCTTTTGCCCCATCCTTTTTTTAAAGAAGCCATTTCCAAGGCCCCCTCCCCGTGGAACAATAAAGGGGGCCTAGGGCATCTCCAGCCTTCAGGCATTCATCCTTCAGACCCAGAGATCTGTTTTGGGGCAAAACCATGTACTGGGGGGGAGAGGGGAAATTGTGAGAGCTCCAGGCTCTTTAAGCTGTGGGTTCAAGTTGAATTTCCAGCCTTGGGAATCTCTCTAGGATGGCAGGTAAAACCATCCTCTTCTGTGCTTTTGAAGAGCTGCCAGGTATCTTCATGCAAACCCCAGTAGAATGCCTGAATGGTTTTGGTTCGTTTTGGTTCATTTCTTTGTAGCGAGAACCCATTTCCAAGGGTGGGTATATCCACAGCAGAGAAACTGTTCTCACCGGTCCTATCTCCAAGAAGCTATTGGGATGGACGCTGGGTGCTTTCTGCTCTCCAAAGTTGGTAGGATAAAAACCATATCTCTATTTTTGTCGTTTCCCCCCTCCCTCCTCTACTGCATGGGGCAAGCCATGGAAGCAATGCATTCCCTTCCCCCCCAAGATCCAATTCTCTGCATGCTAATATACCTAGAAAGAAGCAGGCATGGCAGTTAATACTAATACTTTCATGTCAGAAGCACCAAAGCACTTCTGTGACGAAAGGATTTGGCGGTGACATCCCCGTTACCCAGGGAAGGGGATTCTCAGGAGGCTCCTTTCACGTCCCCACAAAGTTGCAACTTTGTGGTACCCATTAATCTACTTGCTTGCTTTTGGAGCCGCTGGTTTGGTGGGAGCCGGAGTATGTGACAGGCGCTCAACCCACCCTGAGGCAGCAACAGGTCTCAAACGCGAGGCTGCCGATCATCAGCTCGGCATTCTAACCTCAGGAGCCATCGCGCTCCCGGCGTGGTGATTGAACCTATGGAAGCCATGATTTGGTGGAACGTAGTCTCGTAGAAAGTGGGGAAAGCATGGAAGATTGTCTTGAAGATGGACTTCGAACAATATTGCGTCCGACAAGTCGGAACTAGCCTTGGGCATCAGAATCGCATGTGGTCCAAGCTCATTTCTTTTCAGGACCCACAAAAAGGGCAGCCGAGGGGTCCTTGCCATCGGCTATTGCATGTCATTCTATCTTCTATCTGGAGGAAGAGGAGGGGGAGGTGGCCATCCAGGCAGGCAGGCTGGAGATAACGGAACGGGTAGTTCAACAGGTCTGGAGAAGCCCAGTTAGGAAAATAATTGCCTTTGTGGTTTTTCCCTACCAGATTGTCTCCCTTAGATTGTGGCTGTGAAACAGCCGTCTTGCAAGGCTTCTGGCTTTGAGCAGCCAAAGACCGGCCTAATCGATGTGACAGCTTTGAGTTCATGAGTGCCTTTGGTGGCCGCCTCGTTTTTCTTATAGATTTAAATAAAGCCAAAAGTAATAATAATAATAATAATAATAATAATAATAATAATAATAATACACCCACCAAACTACCATAGTCCTCCAGTTCTGATCTTGGAGGAAAAGAGAGATGCCATACCGTAAAGCCTGGCCTGAATTCTACCATCTCTTGAGCTCTTCCAGCAGCTGAGTGATGTCCTCTATGTAATGCCAGCGGACTACAACAACTGTGTAACCATACTATGGCTTCGGAGCAGTGGTGAAATCCAATTTTTTTTTTACTACTGGTTCTGTGGGTGTGGCTTGGGCATGGTGTGGCTTGGTGGGCATGGCAGGGGAAGGATACTGCAAAAATCTCCATTCCCACCCCACTCTGGAGCCAGCCAGAGGTGCAGTAGTGGGTTGCCCCAGTTCGCACCGGTTCTATAGAACGGGTAGTAAAACCGGCGGGAGGCTCCGACCTCGACGTCATCAGAATGCTTCTGCGCATGCGAAGAAAAGCACGCGCGCGGCCCCGTTGCGAACCAGTAGTAAAGATAAGTTAAGTAGATAAGTAGAACCCAGCCCTACAGAGGTGGTATTTGCTGGTTCTCCAAATTCCTCAAAATTTCCGCTACCGGTTCTCTGAACTGCTCAAAATTCCCGCTATCGGTTCTCCAGAACCTGTCAGAACCTGCTGGAATTCACCCCTGCTTCGGAGCCTTCCCAGCACGCGCATCTTACCCGGGGCTTCCTCTGTGCCTAGAATTTTGGTGCCAGGGCCATGCAGTTTTGCCAAAATCTGTGGGCTGGTTACCACTCACACCATTTTAATTCTTTTCCCCCAGCAGCCAATCTCGTTTTCTGGGAAGCAAAAAACCCCGCACTGATCAGATCAGGTAGATGAACGAGATACAGGTTATCCTCCAGTTACATCCACAATCAAGCCCAAAATGTACGCGGTTCAATGAAAAATATGTTGAGGGAGGTTTTGCCCCACTTTACGAGCTTTCTTGCAACTGTTGTTAAGCGAATTGCCGCGTTTAAGTTAGGAGCATGGTTGTTAAGTGAATCTGGCTTCCCCAACGGCTTGTCAGGAGGTCACAAAATGATGCCGGGACAGTGCAATCGTCATAAATATGAGTCAATTGCTAAGCGGCTGGATTTTGATGACGTGACCATGGGGATGCGCAACGGTCATAAGTGTGAAAACCCAGCCATAAGTAACTTTTTTCAGGGCCCTTGTAACTTCGAGCGGTCACTAAACGAACTGTTATAAGTCGAGGACTACCTGTAATACAGCCGGATAATAGATACCTTTGGACCCGCTGTTGATTTCTTCAACTCAGGTCAGCGAGCTGCCTCTTGCAGGAGGCTTTCAAAATTCAGGAGGTTTTGCAGGAGGCTTTCAAAATTCAAAAGAAAAAGATATGCTTTTTTGCATATCTGGGGAAAAAAAACAAAACCCCCAAAACCCTTTGCTAAATTCCCATCCAGAAATTATCATAGTTTGGAGAAAACTCAGTTAGAGTCCCGATCGATATTTTTTTCAAGGCTGTACTTTTTCTTACCAAAATAGTAAAGGTTAGTTTTGTTATTTTATGTATGATTTAGGCTGTTACATTACAGTACAGTAATTCAAAGCAAAGGCAGGCCGGTGTCCTGCCAATTTGTGATTCAAATGAAACTCTAGGTCAGGGGTCAGCAACCTGCGGCTCTGGAGCCGCATGTGGCTCTTTCACCGCTCTGCTGCAGCTCCCTCTCACGCAAAATATGTTTCACAACCACCAATGTGCGACACCTGCCGGCACACAATATATTGAACTTTTCAACCCCTGGTAGGCCAACCATGGATAAATCCAAGAAAAGCAAAGTTTCAGAAGAAAACAGAATGTTTAATTCAGCTACATATGCTTGTTTTGTGGCCGCTCAAGAAATAGTCAGGCACGGGAAGGGTTTTGTGGCTCCCGGTGTTTTCTTTTCTGTGGGAAACGGCTCCAAATGGCTCTTTGAGTGTTTAAGGTTGACGACTCCTGTTCTAGGTGAACCAAAATGGGATCCTCAACTGTACAAAATCAGAATTTATTTATTTACTTACTTACTTACTTATTTATTTATGCATGCATGCATGCATGCCATCCATCTCACTGAAAAGGACTCTTTGGCCTACTGGGAATTTGGCTTAACGGGAATGAATTCCCATGGGTTTCAGATTTCCTATTAGAAAAAGTATTTTTAAAAAATATGCTGGCTCACAAGTAGAAACTATAATTAGAGCGTAGTTCATAACAAAGAGCGAAAGGAGGCTAGCGCCATTGATATGGTATAATTTCAAGAGCAGATTGACTTTGATTTAGATGGATTATTGATTCATTTATTAGGGGACTGGAGGCTAAAACATATGAGGAACTGGGTATGTCTAGTTTGATGAAAAGAAGAACCAGGGGAGACGTGATAGCAGTCTTCCAATATCTCAGAGGCTGCCCCAAAGAAGAGGGAGTCAAGCTATTCTCCAAAGCCCCTGAAGGCAGGACAAGAAGCAATGGGTGGAAACTAATCAAGGAGAGAAACAACTTAGAACTAAGGAGAAATTTCCTGACAGTTAGAACAATTAATCAATGGAACAACTTGCCTCCAGAAGTTGTGAATGCTCCAACACTGGACTTTTTAAAGAAGATGTTGGATAACCATTTGTCTGAAGTGGTGTAGGGTTTCCTGCCTAAGCAGGGGGTTGGACTAGAAGACCTCCAAAGTCCCTTCCAACTCTGTTATTCTATTCTATTATTCATTCGTCCATAATACGATATATTCAGGCGATGTTTTGATCACGTCCCGTAATCTTCTGAGCCAGTTATCTAACCAGAAGAATCAATAAAGACTTACCCAAGTCAAATTAGAACTTAATTTCGCAGCAGTCAATTAAATTATTTAGTTTAATATTTCATAAGCCCATACTTTAATCAGTATTAATGGCATGTTATTAAAATAAATTAAACAATTTGCTCTCAGAGCAATCCCCTATCTCTCGAATCCAGAAGTAGTCCGATTGAATTCCATAAGGATGATTTCTAGGAAAGAAGCTTGGCATCTCTTATAGGATGGGGTCAAAAAAATGTCACAATTGAGGCTAAGCTGCTTTTGATGGTCATCAATTGGTTTGTCGTGGCTACCATCCTAAGGACCACCCCCTGAGTAAGGCAGGCCTCCTTACCTGTCCGTTTTCCCAACAGTTTCTAAAATCCCTACCATCACAACCTTGGCTTTTTCTATGTCACCATTAAATGTCTTCTCCAATCTGCAAAGCTCCAGATGTGTGGGACTGCAAGGCCAATAATTCCCACCCAATATGTCAGGAATCCGATGGATACTGAGGTCTTAGTGAAAGAAGGTGGCCTGAAACCATCGGAACAGGAGTTGCCTTCAGAAGTTGTGGGTACTTCATCACTGGAGGCTTTTAAGAAGAGACTGGACAGCCATTTGTCTGAAATGGTATAGGGCCGTGATGGTAAACCTATGGCATGTGTGCCACAGGTGGCACGCGGAGCCATATCGGTGGGCGTGTGAGCTCAGCTCTGGAATGTATGCGCGCGCCAGCCAGCTGATTTTTGGGCCTTCTGGACCCACTGGAAGTAGGGAAACAGGCTGTTTCCAGCCTCCAGAGGACCTGGGGGGTGGGGAAGGCCCATTTTTCACTCTCCCCAGGCTCCTAGAAAGGCTCTGAAGGCTGGGGAGAGCAAAAAACAGGCCTTCCGGTCCCACTGGAAGTCAGCAAATGGGCCATTTCTGGCCTCTGCAGGGCCTCCAGGGGAGGGTGGGGAAGGCCGTTTTTGCCCTCCCCAGGCTCCTAGAAAGGCTCTTGGGCCTGGGGAGGGTGAAAAATGGGCCCACCATGCCATTGCCATGGACCCTGGTATAGGATCTCCTGCTTGAGCAGGGAGCTGGACTAGAAGACTTCCAAGGTCCCTTCCAGCTCTATTTCTATTCTACTGTCCGTTTGTGAAATGCTCCTCGCTAGAGAGCAATGGCCGAGGGATGAAGCATCACTGGCTTTTGAAGAAAAAAAAATGAGATATTGTATGTGAACGATAGATCTAGCATTGGATGTTAGCCATAGTGTAAAAAAAAAAGACACAAAGAAGATGCTAGAAAGAGTGCAGAGAAGAGCAACAAAGATGAATTGGGGCCTGGAGGCTAAGCCATACGATGAACGTTTGAGAGAATTAGGTACATCCAACAAAGAGAAGGACTAGGGGTGATACTATAGCTGTCTTCCAGTACCGGAGGGGTTGTCACAGAGAGGAATGGGGCCAACCTATTCTCCAAAGCACCTGAGGCCAAGACAAGAAGGAATGGGTGGAAACTTACAAAGAGGAGATCTAGACTTAGAACTAAGGAGAACTTTTCTGAACAATTGATCAATGGGACAGCTTGCTTCCAAGAGTTGTGAGTGCTCCATCACTGGAGGTTTCCAAGAAGGGGTTGGACAACCATTTGTCCATAATGGTATAGGGTCTCCTGCTTGAGCAGGAGATTGGACTAGAAGACCTCCAAACTCCTTTCCAACTCTTATTGTTTTATGTTCTAAAGAAATAGATGGATAGATAAAGATCCACTACTTCTAAATTGGCAGTAGTTGATAAACTGTTATTACCAAATTGCTCTTACCAAGATTCCTAAGACTTAAAAGGGAGTGAAATTAATCTAAAGTTGGCGATGAGATATGAGGTTTGCACTTAATGTAATGCAATGTTGATGGCAGTCACAATGTGGTACCATGTTTCCCTGAAAATAAGACCTGTCTTATATTTTTTTAAACCTTGAAATAAGTGCTTGGCCTTATATCCATGCACTCAAAAGCCCGATTGGGCTTATTATCAGGGGATGTCTTATTTTGGGGGAAACAGGGTAATTGAGGTTCTACCTCAGTGTTTTTCAACTTTGGTAACTTGAAGTCCACCCATCTTCAAGCTTCCAAGGTTGAGAAACACTGTTCTACCTGTTTCGTTGTTCATCGCACAATCACAAACCAGGGCAAAGTCTCCATTGTAGCATTTCGGGAGTCATTCTTGTCTCTTTTTGATCAAATCTTGCAGATCGATCTTGTAGGGATGGCTTTTCTACGTAGCTTTCCTAAGTTCATGGTCAGCTCCAAGATCTTTGAGCCCACCATTGTGTTCCTAAGTGGCTTTCCTTCTTGCATGTTCCTCCAGATCAGCTGCCTTTAGAATTTCCTTCCAGGAAATTCTGGTTTTCCAGTTGCTTCATCCTTTTCCTAAGTACCCCAAACTGGAATCTCTCATGCTAATTGTCTTTACAGGGAAGTGATGGGACCACATAACTAAATATCCTGCATGGACCATTTGATAAAAATCCAAATAAATGTTCAGAATCATAGAAAGGGGTTTGCGGGAGGCAGGGGTGAGGTTTCAAAGATTATCATGCATGAAGAGCGATGGGGTGAAGGGAGGGCGTGGGGTGGGGGGAGAAAATTTATTTGTGAACCTTCTACAAAGAGGCCACCGATCTGTCTTCCAATCACATCTTCACTTGGGCTAGTTGATTCACACAATACTTTTGAGGACGGGTCTCTCCATATAAGTCTCCACCGCCACCCAGTCGGTGAAATCCAATTTTTTTTTTACTACCGGTTCTATGGGCGTGGCTTAATGGGCACGGCAGGGGAGGGATACTGCAAAATCCCCATTCCCTCCCCACTCCTGGGGGAAGGATATTGCCAAGTCTCCATTCCCACCCCACTCTGGGGCCAGCCAGAGGTGGTATTTGCCCGTTCTCCGAACTGCTCAAAATTTCCGTTACTGGTTCTCCAGAACCTGTCAGAACCTGCTGGATTTCACCCCTGCACCCAGTCCAACCCTGATGGGCCCAGTTGGATGACTAACCTGTCATTTTAACCGATGCGCTTGGATATGGCCTCTCCTCCGCGGCCATTTTGAACACACTCACCGACAAATTTCAGTTAACAACTGTGTTTTTTAAAATATATATATATACCATCACAATTCGTAGAAATGTGATGAATGTTTTGTTGTCATGGCATCTCTGTAAAGCTTTAAGAAGAAGAAGAAGAAGATGATGATGATGTAGCCTGTTTCAGTGGTGGGTTTCAAATTTTTTTACTACCGGTTCTGTGGATGTGGCTTGGTGGGCATGGCAGGGGAAGGATACTGTAAAATCTCCATTCCCTCCCCACTCCAGGGGAAGGTTACTGCAAAATCCTCATTTCCTCCCGATCAGCTGGGACTCGGGAGGCAGAGAATAGATGGGGGCGGGGCCAGTCAGAATTTTTACTACTGGTTCTCCAAACTACTCAAAATTTTCGCTACCGGTTCTCCAGAACTGGTCAGAACCTGCTGTTGTAACTTCGGTCACTAAACAAATGGCTGTTTTAAGTCGAGGACTACCTATATACGATGTAAGGCAGCAGGTTACATGAATAAGAAACATCTGCAGTAGCATCCCCCAAAAAAATGTCCCTTGCCACATGGGTCCCTCTGGGTAAGATGTACGAAAGAATACAGAAGAAAAAGCCATTTGAGCAGAGTGCCTTTTTTGAAAGGGTGCATATTTTTTATTTTCTTCTAAAGGAAAGCAAAAAAACAAACAAACCTAAAATATTTATTTATTTATAGTTATTTGTTTACTGACTCATTTACTGACTTGTTTTGGACCAGAATTTTGTGGGAATTGCTTTCTCTCTCTTGCCTGAGTCCAAATTGTATTATAGAGTCTGTCACACCCAGGCAGGATCACTTCTAGCAGTAAAATGAGAAAGCCTGTGGTTTTGCTGCTTGTTTATTTTATTTTATTTAGGGAATTTATATTGCCGCCTCTTCGCACATGGGCGACTCTCGGCGGCTTACAGAATATATTGTTGTTATTTTCAGTGGCACCTTTTTTTTTCCTGGATCGACAATAATGGGATATTTTAGCTTGGGGTTACAATGGGCGAATGAGAGCACAGGAGTGGGATGGTTATGAGCATTGAGATGGGATTTCAAGTGTTCTTGGGACCCGTTTTGTTTTTACTCAGCTGGCCAAACGGATAGACCTTCCGTGAATATTAATAGCATGTTAATGATGACATCATGTACATATTTATGTAAGAATCTAATTGACTTTCAGATTGATTAGACTGCACGGTCCTGACCTAGTATGAGAGAGGATCATCTGGTCCTTTAAAAAAAATTCTATATATTATCTTCAAGTTGATGTCTCCTCCTCTTAGAAACCACACAGTGTTTTGGTCGCGTAGACTTCGGTTCCCAGAATTCCCCAGCTTGACATGCTGGCTGGGGGAATCCTGGGAGTTGAAGTCCACGCCTCTTAAAGTAGCCGAGTTTCAAAAACAAGAGATATCGAGAGATAGGCAAGGTTGCGAAATTAGCAAACTTTTTAAAAAACGGCACTCAACCTCTGCGCTCTTCCCGCGATGATATTAAAGGTGCCCTTTTGTGAATTTTCAAGGTATTACAAGGGGAACGGATTGCGGTTCTCGGCAGAGGTTGTGCAGGTGTTCCGAATTTATTAGGTTCAACCCTCTGTAGAAAAAGATCACACAAGCTGTGGCGAGAAAGGGCATGCCAAAGATTTCAATTTCCAGATATCCCATTTTGAGCATCCCACAGCTTCTTCCCGTATTCCGGCATGGTTTCAACTTCATTTCAAAGGCGGCCGTGCTTTCCAAACGATTGAAACAGCCTTCGAATTTGGACGGTCAGAGTTCTCCTGTCTGGAAGCCAGTCGCAGAACGGATCCGAGGGGTGTATGTCTTAATGTGTCGTATAAAGCCAGATGCACGTAGTCCTCGACTTATGGCCACGAATTCCGCTGCTAAGAGAAACATTTGTTAAGGGAGTTTCACCCCATTTTACGACTTTTCTTGCCCCGGTTGTAAAGTGAATCATTGCAGTTGTTCAGTTAGTAACACGGTCGTTAATGGAATTTGGCTTCCCCCTGGACTTTGCCTATCAGAAATCCCAAAAGGGGGGGGTGTCACATAACCTCGGGACCCTGCAGCCGTCATAAATACGAACCAGTTGCCAAGCATCTGTATTTTAATCACGCGACCGCAGGGATGCTACAATGGTCATAAGTGTGAAAAACAGTCATAAGTCACTTTTTTTCAGTGCCGTTGTAACTTTGAACAGTCGCTAAATGAACTGTTGTAAGTCGAGGACTACCTGTATTAAGGTTGGGGTTTCCAGTAAGCAATCCAGGGCAAAAGGTTTTACCTGCTTTTATTTATTAATATTTATTACATTTTGATATCGCCCATCTCCCTTACAAGGTTGGTTTTTGTATCGTATGGCATGCTAGCCAGCAATTTACACTTATTTTACTTGATGGACTGGACGTCCCAGGTAAAGCATGCGGTCTTACACCTGGGGGAATACTGGTAATATACCAGTGTTGCCGCTTGCCCACTTTAGGGTGTTACCTATTTGCAGCCGACTTGGTCAGCCAGCTGCAACTGCAGCAAGCAAGGATATTAAAATGGCTGGTCCACTTATGCAAAAGTTTCAAAATTTATTCCAGGCACAGCAGCTGTTTTTTTAAAAAAAAATTATTTTCCAAACCTCTAGAGCAAAACTTTAGCGAAAAGAAATTAGGATATCCTGCTGAGATAAAACTTGTGCCTATAAGAAATGGGATCAGGAAACGGTTTTCATAGAAAAGTCACCGGGGGGGGGGGGGGAAGCTGTTGGGAGGATGGAAATTTTTAATCAAACAAGAGATCCAGTTAAGGAGAAATTTCTTGACAGTGAAAACAATTAACCAGTGGAATGACTTGTCTCCAGAAGTTATGGATGCTCCATCACTGGAGGTTTTCAAGAAGAGACTGGACAGCCATATGTCCAGAATGAAATCAGGAGGTTTGACCAGAAGACCTCCAAGCTTTTTTCCAACTCTGTATTAAAGGAAGAGAAGTTGACTTAAAAGTCACCGATTTTCTAAAAGGAAGAATGCACAGTTCTAGGGAGTGGACTCCATCTTCTGCAAGAGTTCCACCAAGTTCTTGGTCCAAAGACAGGGCACGCAATCCCTCGGAGTTATTTTCATTTTCATTTTATCTTTCTCTGGGCAATTTATTGTGGCCCGAACAGGAACTGCCTTTCGATTTCCACCAGTTTTGCACAAGAGACTTTTGTCGAGAATTGTGCTCCAGACGTCTCTTCGGCACCCCTGTTTAAAGTGTCCACTGGTCCAAAGTATTATTTAAAGCTACTGAAAGAAGCTGTGATATTTCAGATTGCTATTTAGAAATAGAAAAAAAAAGAAAAAAAAGAAGGGAGGGGGGAATTCTGAAAACCATTTTCTTATTGTACATACAAGCCTCCTTCTCCTGTATATTCTGAAGATATAATCTTATATTTGGTAAGTGTTTCTTGTGCTATTTTATCATGTGATCTGTTTATAAAAATATATATTAAAAAAAATTTAAAAACATAAAACCATCCGCTGCTGGGGTTCTTTTTATACCTCTGTGGTATATGTGTATTTAATCGCACAGTGTATATGACAATTTTTTTTTTCCAACAGAAATTTCTCATTTGCCTTAGAAGGAATATTTATTTGTTTGTTTGTTTGTCAACAAGGAAACAAGCAACAGTATAGTCATAGACATGGACACATGAAAAAAACTGGCACAAATAAAAGGATATAAATAGGCAAAACATAGCCATAAACACATAGAATGATTATATATAAATGGGACAGTAAGGCAGGGACAGAAGTTACGCTGGTGCGCTTATGCACACTCCCTTAGGGACCTCTTAAGAAACATGAAAGGTCCACGGTAGACAATTTAAAGTAAAAGGTCTGGGGATTAGCAAGACTAACAACAGGATCAGGTAGAATGTTCCTGACATTTACTACTCTATTGCAGAAGTCATATTTCCTACAATCAGGATTAGAGCGAATTACATTGAGTTTGAATCTATTGTTAGCACTTGTGTAATTACGGTTGAAATTAAAGTACTCATTTACAGGTAGGACTTTTTGGTAAATAATCTTATGAACTAAGCCTAGGTTGGAACGTAGACGGCGTAGTTCGAAGCTATCCAGACCTTAAATTTCAAGCCTGGTGGGATAGGGAACTTTATTTCGAGCAGATGATTTGGGTACTCTTCTAGTAAAATATCTCTTAATGGATTATGTCTTAATGGATTTCCTGTTTCACAACGTCCACAGCTGTAGGACCTGTGAATGTCAACTCCCAGAATTCCCCAACCAGCATGGCTAGCTGGGGAATTCTGGGTGTTGATGTTCACAGGTCTTAAAGCTGCAGAGTTGAGAAATACTGCTCTAACAAGAGTGGTGAAATTCAAAAATTTTCCCTACCGGTTCTGTGGGCATGGCTTGGTGGTCATGTGACTGGGTGGGTGTAGCTTTGGTGGTCATGTGACTGGGTGGGCATGGCTTGGTGGTCATGTGACCGGGAAAACCAACTATCACGCTTTACACACAAAAAACAACAACACAAAAGCTACGCAACTGACTCACATACAATGCAAAAGCAGCTGGACTTAACACAAAACGGCCCCTGCAACAAGCAGGAACCTCACAGAGTCACAGAGAGCTCAAAAACGAACTATCACACTTTACACAAAAATACCGGTTCGGGCAATAGGTAGTAAAAAAATGCTTTAAAAAGTAAAAAGAAAAAAGTTCCGAGGATCGCGGCACAGCTGATTGTCGGAATCTTTTTTAAAAACTTTTTTAAAAGCATTTTTTTACTACCTATTGCCCGAACCAGTAATAAAAAAATGCTAAAAAATAAAAGTAAAAAAAAATTCCAAGGTTCAGCTGTGCCGCGCAATCATTGAAACTTTTTTTTTTACTTTTTAAATTCGGGACGGCTTGGACTCTGACTGGGTGGGTTCAGGCGATGTGTCTGAGGCGGGTCTTGAGAATGTCATCTGGGAGGAGTTTGATTCTGTGACTCCTGAGGACGTGGACAGGATGCTGGGGAGCTTGAACGCAACCACATGTTTATTGGACCCGTGTCCCTCCTGGCTGGTGCTGGCTACCCGGTAGGTTACACGAGGCTGGCTCCAGAGGATTATTAACGCTTCTCTGAGCGAGGGTGTCTTGCCTCCCGCCTTGAAAGAGGCGGTGGTGAGGCCCCTCCTCAAGAAGCCTTCTCTGGATCCGGCTGTTTTGGCAAACTATCGTCCTGTCTCCAACCTTCGCTTTGTGGCGAAGGTTGTTGAGAGTGTGGTTGCGCGACAGCTCCCACAGTACCTGGATGAAGCTGTCTATCTGGATCCGTTCCAGTCCGGCTTCCGGCCTGGGTACAGCACAGAAACGGCATTCATCGCGTTGGTTGATGATCTCTGGAGGGCTCGGGACAGGGGTTGTTCCTCTGTCCTGGTCCTATTAGATCTCTCAGCGGCTTTTGATACCATCGACCATGGTATCATGCTGCGCCGGCTGGAGGGGTTGGGAGTGGGAGGCACCGTTTTACGGTGGTTCTCCTCTTATCTCTCCGACCAGTCGCAGTCCGTGTTGGCAGGGGGGCAGAGGTCGACCCTGAGGCACCTTGTTTGTGGGGTGCTGCAAGGGTCGGTCCTCTCGCCTCTCCTGTTCAACATTTATGTGAAGCCGCTGGGCGAGATCATCCGTGGATTTGGGGTGCGATGCCATCTGTACGCTGATGATACTCAGCTGTACATCTCCACCCCAGACCACCCCAACGATGCCCTTGAAGTGATGTCCCGGTGCCTGGAGGCCGTGCGGGTCTGGATGGGGAGGAACAGGCTTCGACTCAACCCTTCCAAGACCGAGTGGCTGTGGATGCCAGCATCCCGATATAGCCAGCTGGTGCCAACTCTGGCTATTGGGGGCGAGTCAGTGGCCCCCACGGAGAGGGCTCGCAACTTGGGCGTCCTCCTGGATGCACGGCTGTCTTTAGAAGAACATATGACGGCCGTGGCCAGGGGGGCTTTTTATCAGGTTCGCCTGATACGCCAGTTGCGTCCCTTTCTGGATCGGGACTCCCTATGCACGGTCACTCATGCCCTCGTCACCTCTCGCCTGGACTACTGCAATGCTCTCTAAATGGGGCTCCCCTTGAGGAGCACTCGGAAGCTCCAGCTGGTCCAGAATGCGGCCGCGCGGGTGATTATGGGAGCGACTTGGCGCTCCCATGTGACACCTTGCCTGCGCGAGCTGCACTGGCTCCCGGTGGTCTTCCGGGTACGCTTCAAGGTATTGGTTCTCACCTTTAAAGCGCTCCATGGCTTAGGGCCCGGCTATCTGCGAGACCACCTTCTGCCACCGATAACCTCCCACCGGCCAATTCGGTCCCACAGAGAGGGCCTCCTTAGGGTGCCGTCGGTCAAGCAATGCCGACTGGCGGCCCCCAGGCGGAGGGCCTTCTCTGTGGGGGCACCCGCCCTCTGGAACGTGCTCCCCCCAGGAATACGACTAATCCCAGACCTCCGTACCTTCCGTCGAGCTTTGAAGACCTTCCTATTCCAGCAAGCTGGCCTGGCTTAAAATTTTTTAAAGGGTTTTTAAGGGTAATGGGTTTTAATACTTCAGGAAGCCAATTGGATTTAATTTTGTTTTAAATTATTTTAAATTTTGTATTGTATGTATTTTAATTTGGCTGTGCACCGCCCTGAGTCCTTCGGGAGAAGGGCGGTATACAAATTTAATAAATAATAATAATAATAATAATAATAATAATAATAATAATAATGCATTTTTTTACTACCGGTTCAGGCGAACCGCCCCGAACCGATAGCATTTCACCACTGATCTAACACAATACAGAAATGAAGAGCACCAAAGAAGAAATCCCTAATATTTAAAGCATATTTTACATACCAGGAGTGCATTTCTGCAAAAAAAACCCCACCTCCCACACAAAATATCGATCCGCAGCAGTGTTTGTAGCTTTTTATCTACTGGGGTAGTGGAGTTATAGTTTGGGGTGTTTAAGGACAAACTGGATGTATAGTTTCAGAACGATTCCTATTTTTTTTTCCCCCGCTCCCAAAATGTTGAACTTTCCATTCAGCCATTTAGAGTACCTTCTTACCATGGTACACAAAATTGGGTGTTGTACATCCTGGCTATAGACTACCGTTTGCACAATTATGTCATTTTCATCTCAGTATTTGTCAGGTGTGAAGAATCAAGACCAAAGGTTACGTTCCAGTTAATCTGATTTATTGCTCATGCTTATACAGAAGAATCTAGTGAACTAAACATCGTAAGAGCCAAGGTGGCACAGTGGTTAGAATGCAGTACTGCAGGCTACTTCTGCTGCCTGCTGACTGCCAGCAACTCGGCAGTTCGATCCAAGATGGATTCAGCCTTCCATCCTTCCGAGGTGGGTAAAATGAGGTCCCAGATTGTTGGGGGCAATAGGCTGACTCTGCAAACCGCTTAGCGAGGGCTGTAAAGCACTGTGAAGCGGCATATAAGTCTAAGTGTTATTGCTATTGCTCACCGGCTCAAGATGGATTCAGCCTTCCATCCTTCCGAGGTCGGTAAAATGAGGTCCCAGATTGTTGGGGGCAATAGGCTGACTCTGCAAACCGCTTAGAGAGGGCTATAAAGCACTGGGCTAAGGGCTATTGCTATCAGCACTAAATTGGCACTAGAAAAGAGTGAATGGGATTCAAGAAGGTTGGACTTGGACCATTTGTGACAACGTAAAGATGCCAGGCGGATTCCTCTCTTGACTCCACCTGCAGGCTCTGCCAGTCCTTCTCCTGCTTTATCTGCTCCTGCCTTCTGGCAGCTCTTCTCATACGTGCACTAGGAACAGGCTCCTCCTGTTCCTCTGCCTCTCTACTGCCAGCCTCTGGAGGCTCCAGAGTCCGCACATCACTCTCCGATGGCCCTGGCCCCATCTCTGCCTCCAACACAGAACCCTCATCCGGGCCTTCCCCAGCCTCCAGGACTGGCCCATGTTCTTCCTCAGCCTCCTCACTGTCCGACTCTGCTGCCAGCTCCGCAGGCTGCTGGCAGATCACAACAGGAGGCTCCATCCATTGATCCGGATGTCATCATAAGTGATCTGCGCAAGCGCAGAAGAGCATGCGGGCGTGATGTGAACCAGTAGTAAAGGTAAGTAGAACCCACCAGATATATAGGTATTAAAAATTATATCACCATATTGGATTTAGGGTTTTTTTAAACCACATTTTTATTACAATGGTGTGATGTTATTGGTTAATGTTTAAAATAGATTCTCTGTGTTGCATCACACTTGTTAAATATCAAACCACAGCTTTCTGTTAGTTCTAATTGCCTGACTGACCACTAATGACCACAAACCTAACCACTAATGCAGAGGGAAAGCTAAGCTGGAAGCTTGCTAATTAATGGTGGCTACTCTTAGGGAAAAAAAAATCTTGCTATGTTCAGGAGCCCCAGGGTAAAATATTCATTAATATTCAGACTGCTTAATTTCTTCTGCAATCCATACGATTATACATTTATAATTCTTCATTGTATATATCATATAATTCGTCAGGAGCTCCAGAAAAGCAGGGATTCTGGGCAAGCCAAAAAAAACCCACTTTCTGACTGGTTTTGTGCCACAAGATTATTAACAGAAAAAGATTAGCAGGCATTTGTTGGTTATTGTTTTTTTTTTTTTGCACTGCGTGACCAATTTAATCTTTCTCTGCAATTATTTAACCTGATCTGCAAATCTGGTTCTTTGAGCTTCTCGTTTATTTATTTTAGTGGGCTTCTCTGCTGCTTCAAATGGTCAGCGAATTTTGTGTTTATATGGGTTTAAGATTCAAGAAATTGTAAGAGTGGCAAATACCTGTAGGAAATTGATTTGTCTGAATCCATAAACTGGGATGGTTCAGTTCTGTTTGTTGTGTGAATGCAGTTCCTGCACATCCTCAATGGGTCAAGACAAGCTACATCAGAATTTCTCAACTCTGATAACTCTTAATTACCCTGCCAATTACCCTGCGTTAAGATGAGCAGCCAATAAATTTAATAAAACCATTCCCAGAAATCCCCCCCCCCATTTACAAGTTTTTAATTCTGATTCTAATTCCACACATCTCAAAAACGTTGTCAAGGTAGCAAAACATGGGTTTACTGTAAACCATAGTGTGTCTTGTTTGACTTTAGTTCAGCTCAATGCATAAAACTGGCTATAGACGGGCAGTGGCCACCATAATTTATGATCACCCATAATTGATTCAATAAAACCAATTTGAGCTGTGTTGGATAAGCATACCCCAAGCATAATTAGCTATTATATGTAATTAAGCGTATACACACACATATACAAATATATTTTGTACCCTATGACTATCATTAAGTGTTGTACCTTATGATTCTTGACGAATGTATCTTTTCTTTCATGTACTCCGAGAGCGTATGCACTAAAGACAAATTCCTTATGTGTCCAATCACACTTGACCAATAAACAATTCTATTCTATTCTATTCTATTCTACTCTACTCTTATTTCTATTCTATTCTTGTTTCTGTTTCTATTCTATTCTATTCTATTCTACTCTACTTCTATTCTATTCTATCCTTGTTTCTGTTTCTATTCTATTCTACTTCTATTCTATTCTTGTTTCTGTTTCTATTCTACTCTACTCTACCCTACTCCTATTCTATTCTTGTTTGTTTCTGTTTCTATTCTACTCTATTCTACTCCTATTCTATTCTTGTTTCTGTTTGATTCTATTCTATTCTATTCTATTCTATTCTATTCTATTCTATTCTATTCTATTCTATTCCTATTCTATTCTTGTTTGTTTGTTTCTATTCTATTCTACCCTACTCCTATTCTATTCTTGTTTGTTTCTATTCCTATTCTATTATTGTTTCTGTTTCTGTTTCTATTCTATTCTACCCTACTCCTATTCTATTCTTGTTTCTGTTTCTATTCTATTCTATTCTACTCTACTCTACTCCTATTCTTGTTTCTGTTTCGATTCGATTCTATATTCTTATCATTGCATAATTATTGCTGGGCAACTGTGTTATAGGTACTGCCCAGAGTCACAAGCCTGAGATGAGCAGCTATATAAATGTAACAGATAAAAATAATGAAATAAAAATAAAATAAAAAATAATACAAAAATAAACTAAAAAATGAAATAAATATTAAAATTATATATATAATAATAATAATAATAATAATAATAATAATAATAATAAATGTTTCTGACAACTGCTGCTGCACTTCTACCTTTCTACTGGAGACTTGCAAGAAGAAACGCAGCGCTTCGACAATTCCAACCAGCTTTCTACGGATCAAACCAACGCAACTAGAGAAAAGCAGCGTGCGCGCCCCCCCCCCCTCCGCCGCCTCGGGTTCTGCGATGGTATGATCTACCCTGTTCTATAACCTCCCTACGTCACGTTTCCAGAGGGGAGGGGGAAGAGGAGGAGGAGGAAGGGAGAGCGGCCGGGAAATGACTGCCTCCGGCTTCTTAAACCCCGAAAGGCCTGACGGGTAATCCAAGATGGCGTGCTAGCCTTTGGCCCGAGTTGGGCCGGCCGAGAAAGAGAGCGGCTGCCACCCCGCTGAGAAGCGGCCCGGCGGCTTCGGGCCTGCTCGGTGCGGAAGACCAGTGGAGGCCGTCGCGTGAGGTGAGGAGGAGAGAAGGTCTCCTCGAGGGAAGCGTGGCTAGGACTGAGTTGCGGAGGTTGCTGCCTAGAAAGCCGGAGCCGGAAGTACTCTCTCCCTTCCAACCCCTCCGTCCCGCCCTCGGAAACCCCGTCGAGGTCTTATTTGCTAGACCGGCCCGGCACGTGCCTTTGTATTGAAAAAGGACACTCGCGCATGCGCATAAGCATGGAGTCATAGCACCCAGCCTTAAAATTTATTTACAATTTATTTAAAATTAAAATATATTTATTTTCGTTTTGGACGGATTTTCACGTCAAAATTGCCCCTATTTCCTCCCTTGCCTTTTTAGCCAGCAGCAATCTTGGGAGGTTAATATTTTCTTTCTTAGGCAGGCACACGAGTTTGTAAGATAAAACACACACATTTGCACACGTGCATTTTAACCAGTTTATTGTTTTTATTTTATTTTTTAATTTTATTTTCCTTTTAATTTAGGCAGACAAACGAGTTTTGCATGTCGTTCTCTCTCATCAGCCCAGCCTACCTCACAGGATGGTTGTGGGAAAATAGGAAGAGGGAGGAGGATTAGGTTGGCATGTATATATACTAATAAAGTGAAAAAGGTGGGATGAAAATCTAATGAATAAATTCATAAAATATTAGATGGGGAAGATCATTGGTATCCCAAATGTTTGGTGTCCTTCATTGAGAAGAAAAAAAACCCCAACCCATATAAAATAATTTATATATATGATTCAGTTCAGGTAGGTGGTAATCCCAGCAACCAATAACAATTTTCTGCCCTTAATTCTTGCTTTTATACACTTTTTTAAAAAAAACAACCAGTGGTTTGAGGGATTCCCCCCCCCCTCCCCAATTCCTTTGCATTGCATAGATTTCTTGGAAATAGTTGAGTGGCATACAGGTGATCCTTGACTTAAAACCATTTGCTTAATTCCCATTTGAAGTTGCAACAGCACTGAAAAAAGTAACTCCTGATCGGTTTTCACTCTTAAAACCGTTGATCGTTGCAGCATCCTTCTGGTCATCACCTGTTCAAAATTCAAACACTTGGCAACTGGCATGTACTTATGACGGTTGCATTGTCCCAGGGTTATGTGATCACCATTAGGGATCACCTTCCCAGCCGGCTTCTGACAAGTATAGTCAATGACGGAAGCCAGATTTGCTTAAGGACCACATGATTCTCTTAACAACTCCAGTGATTCGCTTAACAACTGGCAAAAAAGGTCGTAAAATTGGGCAAAACTCACTTAAAACAACTACCTTGCTTAGCAACGGAAATGTGGGGCTCAATTGTGGTCGTGTATTGAGGACTACCTGTATGAAGTGTTGAGTT
Organism: Arizona elegans; assembly: GCA_022577455.1. NCBI lineage: Eukaryota > Metazoa > Chordata > Lepidosauria > Squamata > Colubridae > Arizona > Arizona elegans. The sequence goes on along the minus strand of JAKOOJ010000022.1, from coordinate 9,635,116 downwards.
GCAGTTTGCCGCAGATTGCTTTTAATATTGCGATGTTGCTTCATGTTTCAGCTGTTCCTGATTTTGGACAAACCTTTGGATTTGTAGGACGCCATGGAGAAAATGGCCAGGGTGACTACCGCTCTTGGGGGCAACACGATCACGGGACGGACCATGTGCTGCCACCTGGATGCCCCTTCTAATGCCATCAGCGTGTGCCGGGACGCTGCTCAGGTGGTAGTGGCCGGGCGCAACATTTTCAAGATCTACTCCATCGAAGAGGACCAGTTTGTGGAAAAACTCAACCTGCGCGTCGGCCGCAAACCGTCTCTGAACTTCAGCTGTGCCGACGTGGTGTGGCACCAGATGGATGAGAATTTGCTGGCCACGGCAGCCACGAATGGGGTGGTGGTGACGTGGAACCTTGGCAAACCCTCCCGGAATAAACAGGACCAGCTTTTCATGGAGCACAAGCGGACCGTGAACAAGGTGTGCTTTCATCCTACTGAAGTCTATATGCTCCTTAGTGGGTCTCAGGATGGCTACATGAAGTGCTTCGACCTACGGAAAAAGGATTCGGTCAGTACTTTCTCAGGTAAGGATCCATGTTTGGGAATTGCCCACTTCCTCAGGAGTAGAATAAGATGGGGTGGACAGAAATAGAGCAGGGTGGTGACCTAGAGATGAACCTCTTGCCTTGGCAATCAGGAGGCCATGAGTTTGATCTTTGGCAGAAACAGATGTTTATTTCTCTGGGTGCAATGAGTAATTGTCTGCTGTGAACCCGACATAGGCATCGGGAAGGGCATCCGGCCAGTAAAAGCTTGAGCTCTGATCAGTCGCACCGACTCCACCCCGATGCAAGGTATTACAGGGTCTTTAAAAGAAGGAAAAAAACCTGAAAAGGACAGAAATGCTTTAAAACGCTCTTGAAAGCAAAATCGTAGACGTTCAGGTGGTATAAACACTGCAAAGTCTTCATTTGAATATTCAAGGGGTTGTCACAGAGAAGAGGGGATCAGCTTATTTTCCATAGAGGGCAGGACAAGAAGTAATGGGTAGAAGCTTGTTAAAGAGAGATCCAGCCTAGAAGTAAGGAGAAATTTTCTGAGAGAACAATTGATCAATGGAAAGGCTTACCTCCAGATGTTATGGGTGTTCCAGTATTATAAGTTTTCAAAAATAGACTGGACCACCATTTGACTGGTATGGTATACTATAAGGCATGGGTGTCATGTTACCATCATTTGATGTTTCACAACGTATTTTCCCTTCGTGGAGCAGGAGTGGGCGGGGCCTGGGTGTGACACATCTGGCCCACGGGTCACCAGGTTGACTCCCCTGATATAAGGTCTCCTACCTTGAGCAGAAGAAGGTCTCTTCTAGCCCTTCTGTGTTCTACGCGTTCTTCCGATGTTTTTATAGCAAATGTAAATGAAACGTACATTAAACTCTTTCTCTTAGGTTAGAATGGAATGGAATGGAATGGAATGGAATGGAATGGAATAGAATAGAATAGAATAGAATAGAATAGAATAGAATAGAATAGAATAGAATAGAATAGAATAGAATAGAATAGAATAGAATTCTTTATTGGCCAAGTGTGATTAGACACACAAGGAATTTGTCTTGGTGCATACTTTCTCAGTGTACATAAAAGAAAAGATACATTTGTCAAGAATCACAAGGTACAACACTTAATGATATTCATAGGGTACAAATAAGCAATCAGGAAACAATATCAATATAAACTGAAAGGATACAAGCAATAATGTTACAGTCATGCAGTCCTAAGCGGGAGGAGATGGGTGATGGGAACGATGAGAAGTTTAATAGTAATGCAGACTTAGTGAATAGTTTGACAGTGTTGAGGGAATTATTTGTTTAGCAGAGTGATGGCGTTCGGGGAAAAAACTGTCCTTGTGTCTAGTTGTTCTGGTGTGCAGTGCTCTATAGTGTCATTTTGAGGGTAGGAGTTGAAACAGTTGATGTCCAGGATGCAAGGGGTCTGTAGATATTTTCACAGCCCTCTTTTCGACTCGTGCAGTATACAGGTCCTCAGTGGAAGGCAGGTTGGTAGCCATTGTTTTTTCTGCAGTTCTAATTATCCTCTGAAGTCTGTGTCTGTCTTGTTGGGTTGCAGAACCAAATTATAGACAGTTATAGAGGTGCAGATGACAGACTCAATAATTCCTCTGTAGAATGTTAAATCGTAACATTCGTTTTTTAAATAGTTTATCAGTATTACTGATTATCCAATCCATATATCATAATTTCACCATTTTCTATTTTGTGCAAAAAGCCCTTTGGGACATGAGAGAATCTGACCTTGTCATGAGGAGGCTTCACTTTCCATAATCCCCAGCACCCAGACTGGCTAGGAGATTATAAGGCGATAGAGTCTTAACATATTTAGAGCAGCACCAGATTGTGGGGACAGAACCTGTTTTCAGAGGGGAAACATCACCTGGATGGTTTACCAGGTAGAACATGGCCCTCCAAACTTGGGAACTTTAAGACTTGGCATGGCTGGCTGGGGAATTCTGGGAGTTGACGTCCACAAATCTTAAAAGTTTGGAGAACCCTGAGCAGGGTGGATTTGATTTAAATCATGATTTAAATCACTAGTAAAAAGGCTTGATTTAAATCAACTTGATTTAAATCATAATTTTTAAAGAGCAACTGTCATCTCTGCTATTCCTTTGACCCGCTGTTGACTCACCGATAGTCCCAGTGTTGCAGAATATACAGCCTCATGCTACATAACTAAGCTCCATTTCATGCTGAATAAACTAAATTATTTATGTATCTTAAATAGAAAACTATATTACGATATATTTTTACCCCAAAAGTTTTTTATTAAAATAAATTCGATAAAAATAAAAAAAAATGCGATTTAAATCAAAAAAATCTGATTTTTTTTTTTAAAAATTTAAAAATCATTGATTTTTATCCACCCTGACCCTGAGGTAGACAACCAATCCGATGTGATTTCTGCCTCCTTCAGGTCAGTCGGAAAGCGTGCGCGACGTCCAGTTTAGTATCCGCGACTACTTCACTTTTGCTGCCACCTTTGAAAACGGCAACGTTCAACTGTGGGATATTCGCCGGCCTGACCGCTACGAGAGGATGTTCACAGCCCACAACGGACCTGTGTTCTGTTGTGATTGGCATCCAGAGGACAGGTACGAACCCCTGTGTATGCGGATATCTTTTCTGTCTCGGATGCTTTTTCTGTGCCTGCCTTGTTTTCTAGCACCTTCTAACAGAGCCATCTTGGATTCTACTTTCAGAAGCTTGTTTGGTTCCCCTCCACCTCGTGCAACTCTCTGCAAAGCATTTTATTTGGAAAGTCATGCTGCCCTTCATATTTTAAGCATCGTTTTGCCCTTTGTGACAATTTGCAGGTCGTCCTCGACTTACAACCTTTATTGGGATTGGAATTTCCGCTGCAGGTTGTTGCTGGTTGGCTTAGATTTCACGATTTTTAGGCTGGCTGTTAAGTAGATCGACATATTTGTTAAGTAAATCGCACAGATATTAAGCAAATCCTGTTTTGGGATTGCATTTTGGGTGTTCAGCAACCGGCTGACCCTTACAAGCATTTGCAGCGTCCTGTGGTCACATAATCACAGTTTGCAATGTTTTTTGCTATGTTTCCAGAGTTTACTTCTGATTTCCAGCAAAAAAAACCAAACAAAACCCACTCAATGACCAAAATTGATTACCCTAATAAACGCTGTAAAAAAAGGAGAAAAAAAAATTGGGTCTGCTCACATGATGCTTTGATTTATGACCATAGTGACTTATGACCGTAATTCCAGGATCAATGATGGTCATAAATCAAGGACTAAATTACAGATAGTCTTTGACGTATGACCACAATTGAGCCCAACATTTTATGTTGTGAAGTGAGAATTGGTTAAGTGACTTTTGCCCCATTTTATGACCTTTCTTGCCAGAGTTGTTAAGTGAAATTAGTAACCTGGTTGTGAAGTGAATCTGGCTTCCCTATTGACTTGTCAGAAGTTTGCAAAAGGGGAGCCCGTGACCTTGGGAGACTGCAACGGTCATAAGTATGAACCAGTTGCCAAGCATCTGAAATTTGATCACATAATCATGGAGTTGTCACTGTGAAAAATGTTCATAACTCACTTTTTTGAACAGTCTGTAAGGTCCTGCCTCTCCAGTCCTCTCAAGAAAGCAGTACTCTTGAAACAAAAGCCATTTCAAAAGGAAACTTTTATATGGGAAGATTGTGATAGCAAGAGAAACTAGGCAGGAATTAACGTATTTTTCAGAGTATAAGACACACCGGAGTATAAAACGCACCTTAGTTTTTGGGGAGGAAAATAAGAAAAAAGCTGATTGGCGGGTAGATCCGCCTCCCAGAATGCCCCCAATCAGCTGTTCCCAGAGGTGGATTTCAGCAACAGGTTCCTTGGTTGTGAGCTCTGTGCCTTGCTTTTTTTTCTGCCTCTGAAACTTCTGAAACTCTGTTTCAGAAAAAAAAAAATCTGCCTCTGAAAGCCTCTGAAACAGAGCTTCAGAAAAAAAGGCTTTTTTTCTGAAGCTCTGCTTGGAGGCTTTTTTCCTGAAGCTTCTTTCAGAGGCTTTTATTCTGAAGGACTATCTGTTCTCTGTTCAATCTCCTTTCTTTGGTATTGGGTATATAGATTAACCAATAGATTGGTTATTGTGTCATTTTCCAGATTTGTTAGCGTAGTTTGGTTAGAACCTTTACTGATTCTTCTTTTGTTGCTTGCCATATTATTTTAGATAAAAGCCTTTCAGAGGATTTTTTTCTGAAGCTTCGTTTCTGAGGCTTTTTTCAGCCTCTGAAACCTCCGTTTGAGAAGCTGGATGGGGCTATCTTTGGAGTATAAGACGCACCCAGATTTTCACCCTCTTTTTTTGGGGGGGAAAGGTGTGTCTTATACTCCGAAAAATACGGTACGTTTTCCCGCTCAAAACAGTAAATTAAACCAGTGCAGACAGAACCCCTCCCAAAGTCCAACACATCGTCAAGCCAATCCCGAAGTGTAAAGATATTATGAGAAACTCAGACTGAAGAGGTGATAAACTTCTTCGGAGACGAGATAGGGCAGCTGTCTTGAGGCACATTCCTTTCCTCCTCCCAAGGCCCCGAAAGTTACAGCAAAGCAAAGCAGGAAATAGAAACAGAAACTCCATACAGAGATCCCCCCCCTCAAGTCTCCCCTCCCCACCACGAGAATGACAGTGTCCCTCTATAAACCTATGGGACCTGACACAGTCGCTCAATGAATTGTTGTAAGTCTACCTGCATAGCACTGCTACTTCTCTAGTCCTATTGCACCAATTTAAGAGATTGTGGCGGACTTGTTTTATCAGCCTCCTAAATTCTTTGCGTTTCCCTTTTGTTTAAGAGGTTGGCTGGCCACAGGCGGCCGAGATAAGATGGTGAAAGTCTGGGACATGAGCACCAACAGGGCCAAAGAGATATATTGCGTGCAAACGATAGCCTCTGTAGCCCGGGTCAAGTGGAGGCCCGAATGCAAGCACCACATCGCCACCTGCTCGATGATGGTGGACCACAACATCTACGTCTGGGACATCCGGCGCCCCTTCATCCCCTCCGCCATGTTCGAGGAGCACAAAGACGTCACCACTGGCATCGTCTGGCGTCACCTGCACGACCCTTACTTCCTCCTCTCGGGATCCAAGGACAGCACCCTTTACCAGCACATCTTCAAGGACGCCAGCCAGCCTATCGAACGGGCCAACCCGGAAGGTCTCTGCTACAGCCTCTTCGGAGACCTGGCTTTCGCGGCCAAAGAGAGCCTCATTTCCTCCGACTCGAACCGGAAGCCCTACCTCGGCGACCGTCGCCATCCCATCTTCTTCAAGCGGAAGCTGGACCCCGCCGAGCAGTTCGAGTTCATCTCCTCCTCCAGCGCCCTCAGCGTCTTCGAGGCCGACGCAGGGTGCGACGCCAGCAGCATGGATTGGTTTGTGCGAACGGCCAAGCAGTACCTGCTGACGGGGCGACCTCTGGCCGAGCTGTGTGACCACAACGCCAAAGTAGCCAAAGAGCTTAAGCGCAACCAGGTAAAATTAAGAATAGAATAGAATAGAATAGAATAGAATAGAATAGAATAGAATAGAATAGAATAGAATAGAATAGAATAGAATAGCAGAGTTGGAAGGGCCCTTGGAGGTCTTCTAATCCAACCCCCTGCCCAGGTAGGAAACCCTATACCATTTCAGACAAATGGTTATCCAACATCATCTTAAAAACCTCCAGTGTTGGAGAATTCACAACTTCTGGTGGCAAGTCGTTCCAATGGTTAATTGTTCCCACTGTCGGGAAATTACTTCTTAGTTCTATGTTGCTTCTCTCCTTGATGAGTTTCCACTCGTTACTTCTTATCCTGCCCTCAGGTGCTTTGGAGAATAGCTTGACTCCCTCTTCTTTGGGGCAGCCCCTGAGATATTGGAACACTGCTATCATGTCCCCGCTCAGTCCTTCTTTTCATTAAATTAGATATACCCAGTTCCTGCAACCATTCTTCATATGTTTTAGCCTCCAGTCCCCTAATCATCTTGGTTACTCTTCTCTGCACTCTTTCTAGAGTCTCAACATCAAAAGTTGCATCTCTTCATATAACAAATTAAAAGAGTGGGAAGGGACCTTGTAGGTCATCTAGTCCAACCCCCCCCCCCCCCCAAGCAGAAGACCCTACACCCATGATAGTGAACCTATGGCATACATGCCCAAAGTGGCACACGGAGCCATGTCACCTGGCACGCGCGTCGTCATCCATTCCTCTTCTGGATTTCTGGCGTGCAAGCGCATGCAACAATCAGCCGGCCTTTGTGCCTGCAGCAGTGCTAGAAACCGGAAGAGTTGGTCTTTCATTTTCCAGTGGGAACATGCTCGCCAGCCATCTGATCAGTGTGCACACATGCACGGCAGTAACCAGAAGACTTGCTGGCCGGCATGCATGTGTGCACTGGAAACCGGAAGTACCTTATTCGGCGTGCGGGATGCCCCCTGGGCAGCTCCTCTTCCTGGTTGTGGCCCTGCCGAGCACACCCGTGCGCGAAGTCCTCCGAAAAGGTTTGCCATCACTGCCCTACGCCATTTCTGACAAATGGCAGTCCAATCTCTTCTTGAAATACGTTGCACTTCAGGACTTCATCCTTTAGGGCGGTGTTTTCCGACCTTGGTACAGACTTCAGCGGATAGTTAGGATTGCAGGAAAAAACTAATCTCAGCCAGCCTTCCACTGAGGATATACTGCACATACCAGAAAGAGGGCTGATAAAACTATCTACAGGCCCCTCACATCCTGGACATCAACTGTTTCAACTCCTCCCCTCTGGGCGTCTCTATAGGGCATTGCATGCCAAAACACCTAGAGACAAAATAGTTTTTCCCCTGTGCCACCACTCTGCTGAACACCTAATTCCCACAGCACTGTCTCAGGCCTAAAGATATTTTCCCATGTCGTAGGGCTTTATTGCTGTTATCCTGCTCATCTTTTCTCATCTTTTCTCACCTTTTCTGCTGTCTTCTCCTTATTGGTATTTTAGGATTTATCACTTCTTGTTTGAATCTTATCCTTAATGACTGTAACTCTGCTTTGTGATCTATGACCTATCACTTTGTTATTTTGTGTGTGTGTGTATACACTGAGAGCTTCTGCACCAAAGACAAATTCCTTGTGTGTCCAATCACAGTTGGCCAATAAATTATTCCATTCCCATTCCCATTCCTTTCCCATATTCTATTCTATTCTATTCTATGCTATGCTATGCTATGCTATGCTATTCTATTCTATGCTATGCTATTCTATTCTATTCTATTTTCTATTCTATTTTCTATTCTATTCTATTCTATTCTATTCTATTCTATTCTATTCTATTCTATTCTATTCTATTCTATTCTATTCTATTTTTTTTTAAATTTGATTTATATGCCGCCCTTCTCCGGAGACTCAGGGCAGCTTACAATGCGTTAAGCAATAGCCTTCATACTTTTGTATGTTTATACAAAGTCAGTTTATTGCCCCCACAAACTAGGTCCTCATTTTACCTACCTTAGAAAGGATGGAAGGCTGAGTCGACCTTGAGCCTGGTGAGATTCGAACTTACAGTAATTGCAGACAGCTGGTGTTAATCACAATGCTTTTAGTCTGCTGAGCCACCAGGCCCTATTCTATTCTACTCTACTCTACTCTACTCTACTCTACTCTACTCTACTCCTCTACTCTACTCTACTCTACTCTCTTTTCTATTCTTTTCTATTCTCTATTCTATTCTCTACTCTACTCTATTCATTTCTATTCTATTCCATTCCACTATTTCTATTTCTATTTCTAATTCATATTGTATTGTATTCCATCCCATCCCATTCCCATTCCCTTTCCATATTCTACCCTACTCTACTCTATTCATTTCTATTCCATTCCACTATTTCTAATTCGTATTGTATTGTATTGTATTGTATTCCATTCCCATTCCCATTCCCATTCCCATTCCATAGTCTATTCTACTCTACTCTACCTCTACTCTACTCTACTCTGCTCTGCTCTGCTCTGCTCTGTATTCTATTCCACTCCACTCCACTCCACTCCACATAGATGCACTTCAACTCCCAGAATTCCCTAGCCAGCACGGGAATTAAAATCCACACATCTTAAAAGTGGCCTCTGCTACAGGGTTGTTTACAGTCCTTCATTTGACAGATCTGGCCTGTGGGTTTCTTAGCTTTTCCTGTTCTTTTCCTCCAGGTTGCACAGACGTGGACAATGCTCCGGATTATTTATTCAAGCCCTAACACCGTCCCTGCCACGAACCTCAACCACAGCCTGGGAAAAAGTAGCTCTAGCCTTCCACTCATGAATAGGTAAAGAGAAGGGGAGGGGCCTGCATTGTGGGGACATGTGCAGTCAAGGGTGACTTGGGGCAAATCCAGGTGAGACACTGGAGCTTTGTAGCCAGGGGTGCCGGGGTTCGGTGAACCCTCAAATGCTACCCCTGGCTGGCTTTCCACTCTTGAAACGATCGAACGATCAAATTGTTTCCTGCAAATCCCCCTCCTCATTCGCTCCTCTTTTGTTTCCTATGGGAGGAGCCAATCAGGTGTGGCTTTAATCCCAAGTCAACCCTGCTTTCTGAGTTGTTCTTGTCTTCTGGCAACTCTGGGAACAGGCTCCAGCTGTTCCTCTCCCTCGCTGCTGTCTATCTCCTTCTCTTCCTCCGACGCACAGCCCTCGTCCGAGCTTTCCCCAGCCCCCAGGACTGGCCCAAATTCCTCCCCAACCTCCTCACTGGCCGCCAGCGGGCCGCAACAGACATAAAGAAGAAGGGGAATAGAGGAAAGAAAACATTACTGTGGACTATTCAGCATTTTCTGCTTCTCTCCCAGCTTTAACTTGAAAGATATTCCCTCTGGAATAGGCACCGAGTCACGGCTGGAGAGAACCAAGGGGGAAAACCGTCCTGAAGCCATTCTCATGGATTCCTCCTCAACTCTGATCAATAACGACGGTGAGCAGACCTGGAAGGGGATGGACAGCTGTACAAGGGAAGTGGGTATATTCAGTCCAGGCAAAAAGAAAGCAGAATACTGGTAGCCCTTGACGTAAGTCCACAATTGGGACCAGAATTTCCGTTGCCAAGCAAGGCGGTTGCTAAGTGAGCCGGTTGTTGAGTGAACTGCTGCATTTATTAATGAACATTATGTCAGCATTCCAGAAGAACCCAACTCCAATTAAAAACTCCGAGGCAAGCATCTTCTCAAAGTTCCCATTTATTAGAGTAGGTATACTGGCACATTTGGGAAAACCCGAGTCTGAGCTGGGTTTTCCCTCAGTAAATCAAAACCCCCAAATCCATCCCCTGCATCCATCAGTCCATCATATGGCCCAGTCACCATCCGTCCCATCTCGAGACATCACTCCAACCACTCCTCCTCCAGATGCAGAATTGTCATGACCTTGACTGAAATGAAGAATGCTACCATATTTTTCGGAGTATAAGACGCACTGGAGTATAAGATGCACCTTAGTTTTGGGGGAGGAAAATAAGAAAAAAAGCTGATTGGCGGGTGGATCGGCCTCCCAGAATACCCCCAATTAGCTGTTCCCAGAGGTGAATTTTAGCAACAGGTTCATTGGTTGTGAGCTCTGTGCCTTGCTTTTTTTTCCTGCCTCTGAAACTTCTGAAACTCTGTTTCAGAAAAAACTTCTGCCTCTGAAAGCCTCTGAAACAGAGCTTCAGAAAAAAAAGCCTTTTTTTCTGAAGCTCTGTTTCGGAGACTTTCTTTCTGAAACTGTGTTTCAGAGGCTTTTTTTTTCTGAAGCTTCCTTTCAGAGGCTTTTTTTTCTGAAGCTCTGTTTGGAGGCTTTTTTTCTGAAACTATGTTTCAGAGGCTTTTTTTTCTGAAGCTTCCTTTCAGAGGCGCGTTTTTTTCTGAAGCTCTGTTTGGAGGCTTTTTTTCTGAAGCTTCCTTCCTGATGCTTTTTTCAGCCTCTGAAACCTCCATTTGAGAAGCTGGGCGGGGCTACACTCGGAGTTTAAGACGCATCCAGATTTTCACCCTATTTTTGGGGGGGAGAAAGGTGCATCTTATACTCTGAAAAGCACAGTATTTTGTCTAACTGCATTCCCTCTACTAATTCCCCCCTCCTACTTTCCCACACCCAAGAAGGTGGCAGCATGGAAGCTTCCGGTGCTAGTATGGCTTCCAAAGCTGACACATTAAGTGAATCCAGCTTTCCCCATTGACTTTGTATGTTGGAAGCTCTCTGGGAAGGTCACCAGTGGCAGTCAAACGACCTCCAGGATGCTGCAACCATCGTAAATACATCCAAGCACCTGAATTCTGATCATATGACATGGGGGTGCTGAGATGGTTGCATGTGCAAGAACCCGGGTGTAAGTCGCTTTTTCAGGGCCACTGTAACATCAAACAGTCACTAAACAAACGCTCAACTATCTGTATGATAATTCCTTCAATACCCGAAGAGAAATTTCCTAAAAGAAGGTACAATCTCCTTTTCGTGTTTAGGACATGGAACAATAAATAGATCCATGTTAGATAAAGGCAGATTCTGATTGAGTCTCTTAAGTAGCCAATCGGATCAACAGCAAACCTTGGAGAAAGGAGTGAACTTTTTTTTTTTTAATTTGATTTATATGCCGCCCTTCTCCGGAGACTCAGGGCGGCTTACAGTGCGTTAAGCAATAGCCTTCATACTTTTGTATATTTATATAAAGTCAGCTTATTGCCCCAACAAACTGGGTCCTCAATTTACCTACCTTAGAAAGGATGGAAGGCTGAGTCAACCTTGAGCCTGGGGAGATTCGAACTTGCAGTAATTGCAGGCAGTTGAATGTTAAGTTCGTTGCTTTTGTTCAAGTGGCGCCTAGACTGACCCTAGACTGCCATTGATCAGAGGTGCTTTAATCTGAACTCCTTCACTGAGCAGGAAGCTGAACTCCGTGGCCAAAACAGCCCCGTCCAACTCTATGACTCTACCTGTAAGCATTTTTCCCCCCCTGGATGTCTAGAGAACGAGGAGACAGAAGGAAGTGACGTTCCTGCCGATTATCTCCTGGGCGATGTGGAAGCCGATGAAGATGATCTGTACATGATGGACCATGAGAATCCTCACAGTGAGTGCCTGTCCTACTCTTAATGCCTAATCTGTTTTTCTGTTCTTTTTCTCCCTTTGCAGAGTGAAGAGATTGGAGAAGAAGTGATTGCAAGAGAGTAAGGAAGCACGCAACGGGGGATACAAGGCAGTATATAGCAATAGCATTAGCACTTAGACTTATATACCGCTTCACAGTGCTTTACAGCCCTCTCTAAGTGGTTTACAAAGTCAGCCTCTTGCCCCCAACAATCCTCATTTTACCCACCTCGAAAGGATGGAAGGCTGAGTCAACCTTGAGCCTGGTGAGATTCGATCTGCCAAACTGCTGGCAGCCGGTGATAAGCAGAAGTAGCCTGCAGTACTGCACTCTAACCCCTGCATCACCGCGGCTCTCATATCAAGCATGCTCATGGCTTCCGGGTGCCAGTGCATTGCTTCCAATGTGTCTCCTCTGTTGTGTGCCTGTTTACTCTCTTCTAATCCCTTTCTCTCCATTGAACGTAAATAAAAACAATTTCTTTCTTTTCTTTTTTTTCCCATTATCCAGTGCTCGGTGAGCACTCCAAAAGACAGACCGTTTAGGAGGCAAACAAAAGATGACAGTATGAAACCACTTAAGTCTTATAATCTATATTATATATAACATTATATAAGAGAAGAGAACAGAGTGGTTTGGGTCTGCTTTCTTTCTCCTTCATGGTTCCGTGTCTTCCTGCAGCCGAAGAACAAGAGTATATCCTACCTCAGGAAGCCTTTCCTTTACGCCACGAGATCGTGGACAACCCCTCTGCACTGGACCATCTGCAGGATAAAGCCGACTCGCCCCACGTCAGTGGCAACGAGGCGGAGACGGTGTCTCTCACCCCCGTGGAATCGTTCTCCCTCATTTCCATTTCACACTCCCTCTACGAGAATCGCCTGCCGGCCGATTTCTTCAACCCCATTGTCCATGACATGCTGCTCTTCTACGCCGAGCAAGGAGACGTCCAGATGGCCGTGTCGATCCTGATTGTGCTGGGGGATCGCATCAAGAAGGGGATCGATGACCAAACACAGGTACCTATAGCCACAGGTAGCCGTCAAGCACCAGCTGAGTCTCTTGCCCCAATAGGGGGCATTAGAGAAAAATCTTGCCCACCGCTGCTGCTTTTCCTGACCATTGCTGCCTCACTCTCCTTCGCGTCTTGATCTTAGTTCTCTGCAACTTGCTTCTGGGCTTTCTGCCAACCCTAGTAAGATTACGATTATTTATCCTTTGGATTCTTGTAGGCTGTTAAGACAGTTAATTAACAGCCTTTATTTGAAAAAGACTGATTTAATTTAGTAAACTAAGGTTTGTACAGACTTGTGTGTGTGCTGCGTTCTTTGGGGTCCGTAGCTGGGGCAGAACAGAGACGGGGCGACGTCTTCCAAAGTTCGGGATGCCAGGGATACCATTGTCTTTCGTTTCCCCCCCAGGAACATTGGTACATGTCGTACATTGACCTCCTGCAGCGGTTCCAGCTATGGAACATCTCCAACGAAGTGATCAAACTGAGCACCTGCCGGGCCGTCCACTGCCTCAACCAGGCTTCTACCACCCTGCACATCAACTGCAGCAACTGCAAGCGGCCGATGAGCAACAAGGGTTGGATCTGTGACCGGTGAGTAGCTCCGGGCTGCTGACGCGCAGCATCTTTCCTGTTGAAAGCAGGAGAGCAAGATGAGTTATTATTAGGCAACCCATGGTGATCTCACTTCTTCGTGATGTACCAAACGTAGCCCTCCTCATAACCTGGAGGCAACTTTCAGCGAAGGTATCCGGTGTATAGATTCAGGACCGTCTGTTAAGTTGCAGTGCAGAAGATTTATTGCTCTGTATACAAGAATCTGGGACGTGGTGGCTCAGTGGCTAAGACACTGAGCTAGTCGATCAAAAGGTCAGCAGTTCAGCGGTTCGAATCCCTACTGCTGTGTAACGGGGTGAGCTCCCGTTGCTTGTCTCAGCTTCCACCAACCTAGCTGTTCGAAAGCATGTAAAAAAATGCAAGTAGAAAAATAGGGACCACCTTTGATGGGAAGGTAACAGCGTTCCGTGCGCCTTTGGCGTTGAGTCATGCCAGCCACATGACCACGGAGACATCTTCGGACAGCGCTGGCTCTTCGGCTTTGAAACGGAGTTGAGCACTGCCCCGTAGAGTCAGGAACGACTAGCACATATGTGCGAGGGGAACCTTTACTTTTACCTATACAAGAATCTAGTCAACTAAAGTTCAGTATTAAATTGGCATTAAATAAGGGTCAGCGGAATTCAAAAGGGGTAGGATTTAGATCAGGGATGTCAAACTTGAGGCCTGATTCGGCCCACGGGGTACTTAGATCTGGCCCGTGGGGCCATCCTTGAAACAGCGAAGGACCGGCCTGCAGTGCATCTATCAGCGAAAATGGAGCTTGGGAGGGCCACATGCAACCCTCCCGACCTTGATTTTTGCTGGCAGAGGGTTGCTGGAGGCTGTCGTAACCAAAAACGGAGCTCGGGAGCCCGTTTTCTCTGGCAAAACGCTCAGGCCACCACAGGCACCCCGATACGAGTGACATCAAGCTGGCCCCGAGATCAAACACAACCCTGCTGCGGCCATCAATGAAATCAAGTTTGACACCCTTGATTTAGATTGTTTGTGGGAATGTAATGTCTCCAGGCTTATGACTCTCTTAACTCCTCCCGCCATCTCTACCTGCTCTTCTCCTACAGTAGGGTCTACTGGGAGGGAGACAGAGAGAGAGAGAGACAAACAGAGAGAGAGAGAGAGAGAAAATTAACTGAATTAGGATTCCACCCACGACAGAGAGGGAGGGAGGGAGGGGGAGAGAGAGACAGAGACAGAGAGAGAGAAACAGGGAGAAAGAAACAGAGAGAGAAAGAGAAACAGAAACAGAGAAAGACAGAGAAACAAACAGAAAGTGAGAGAAAGAGAGAGAGAGTAATGGAGAGAAACAGAGAGAGAGAGAAACACAAACAGAGAGAGAAGCAAAGAGAGAAGCAGAGAGAAACAAAGAGAGAGAGTAACAGGTAGAGACAGAAAGAAACAGGCAGAGAAACAGAGAGAGAGAATAACAGAGAGAAACAGAAAAAAAGAGAGAGAGAAATGGAGAGAAAGAGAAACAGAGAGAAAGAGAGAGAGAAACAGAGAAACATAGAGAGAGTAACAGAGAGAGAAACAGAAAAAAAGAGAGAGAGAGAGAGAAATGGAGAGAAAGAGAAACATAGAGAAAGAGAGAGAGAGAAACAGAAACACAGAGAGAGAGAGTAACGGAGAGAGAGAGAGAGACAGAGAGGGAGAGAGAGAAAATTAACTGAATCAGGATTCCACCCACGACAGGGAGGGAGGGGGAGAGAAAGAGAGAGAGAGAGAGAGAGTAGATCAAGTAACAGGCTGAGCTTCGTAGCTGAAGAAAGATTGAACTATCTCGGTTGCTGGAGGCTCTGCTCTTCCCCTGCAACCCCACCTGTGTCTTTCAGCTGCTTTTCTCTTTTTTGTGGTCTCTTTCAGGTGCCGGCAGTGTGCCAGCATGTGCGCCGTGTGCCACCACGTGGTCAAAGGCCTCTTTGTGTGGTGCCAGGGCTGCAGCCACGGGGGCCACCTGCAACATATCATGAAATGGCTGGAAACCAGCTCCCATTGTCCTACAGGATGCGGTCACCTTTGTGAATACACTTGAATTTAAGAGAACGTCGAGAATGTCAGCCACAAAATCCTGGGGGGCTGCCTAGAACCGAGAACCTTACTTAGGTGGAGGGTTGGGGTGGAGGAGAGAGAGGGAGAGAGAATCAGCGTGGTTGCTGATCCAGATAGCTGCCGTGAAACCTCACCAGGTTGGAACTTGCAAAATGGGCCATGGTTTTTCCTGGGGGGAAAAAAAAGAACAACAGCACAGCCACATATTCAGGAGATTTTGCTAGGGAAAAAAAATCACTTAAGCATTTTCTTCTAATGTCCTGCTGTGGAGAAAGTTTGTTCTATACAAAAATCTGCTTTACTAGCCCCAGGGTATTTCAGGCAGTTCTTTTTTATACCGAATTAAACAAGGTGAAATTTACCGCTTTCTCGTTTGCATTTGCAAAACTTTCTGTGTAAAGGCTTCTAAATAACTGGCCAGCTACGGAACAGGATTGAGGCTCTTCTCCTCAAAAGAAAAAAAAAAGGAGACATCAGAATCTGTATTTTGCTGATTTTGGGCCAAAAGTTAAAATTTCCAGCTCGCAGCTGCAAGAAGGTATGGATTGGGCTGAACGAGAAAAGGTTTTTATATTTTATTGAAATAGCTTCAGTATTTCGTGCAGAGTAACCGAAACGAGAACATTTGATCTGGTGAGATGAACTTTAGAGATCCTCTGTTCTCAGCAAGCTTCTACAGTTTTTAAAGAGGGAAAAAAAAATACTGGGTTGCGTACTGTGTTCTTAACCAGTCGTAAAAAAAAAATAAGTCCATCCGATCTAACAGAATTTAATCTTGGGTGCATAGAATTACAGCCTTACTCTTGTTAGACCAGTATTCCACAGCTCCAGCAATTTTAATATACGTGGATTGCAACACCCTGAACTCCCCAGCCGGCATCGCTAACTGGGGAATTCTGGGAATAATAGAATAGCAGAGTTGGAAGGGACACTGTAGATCTTCTAGTCCAGGGGTCTGCAACCTTAAACACTCAAAGAGCCATTTGGGCCTGTTTCCCACAGAAAAGAAAACACCGGGAGCCACAAAACCCTTCCCCTGTCTGACTATTTCTTGAGAGGCCACAAAACTAGCATACGTAGTTGAATTAAATGTTCTGTTTTCTTCTGAAACTTTTCTTTTCTTGGATTTATCCATGGTTGGCCTGCCGGGGATTGAAAAGCTCAATAAACCGTGTGCCGGCGGGTGTCGCACATTGGTGGTTGTGACGCATATTTTGAGTGACAGGGAGCCGCAGCACAGGAGTTAAAGAGCCACATGCGGCTCCAGAGCCTCAGGTTGCTGACCCCTGTTCTAGTCCAACCCACTGCTCAAGCAGGAGACCCTACACCATTTCTGATGAGTGGTTTTCCGATCTCTTCTTAAAAGCCTCCTGTGATGGGGTACCCACAACTTCTGGAGGCAAGTTGTACCACTGGTTAATTGTTCTCACTGTCAGAAAATTTCTCCTGAGTTCTAGGTTGCTTCTCTCCTTGTTAGTTTCCATCCATGGCTTCTTGTCCTGCCTTCAGGTGTTTTGGAAAATAGGTTGACCCCTTCTTCTTTGTGGCAGCCCCTCAAATATTGGAACACTGCTATCCTGTCATCCCTGGTCCTTTTCTTTTCACTAGACTAGCCATACTTAATTCATCCAGCCATTCATCATACGTTTTAGCTTCCAGGCCCCTAATCTTCTTTGCAGCTCTTCTCTGCACTCTTTCCAAAGTCTCAATGTATATACTGCTGGCTCATATTTAAATGATTGTCCACTAGGACTCCAAGATCCCTCTCACAGTTACTGCAATTGAGCAAGGTTTCACCCAATCCCTACCTGTACTTTTGGTTTTTCTTGCCTAACTGTGAGACATTGCTTTTCTTTATGTTGAATTTCATTTTGAAATTCAACATAATTTGAATTTATGTTTGGGTGGGAATGGAGATTTTGCAGTATCCTTCCCCCAGAATAGGGTGGGAATGGAGATTTTGCAGTATCCTTCTCCCAGAGTGGGGTGGGAATGGAGATTTTGCGGTATCCTTACCCTGGAGCTGGGTGGGAATAGAGATTTTGCAGTATCCTTCCCTGGAACTGGATGAGAAAGGAGATTTTGCAGTATCCTTCCCCTGGAGTGGGGAGGAAATGGGGATTTTGCAATGTCCTTCTCCCGGAGTAGGGTGGGAATGGAGATTTTGCAATGTCCTTCCCCCAGAGTGGGGTGGGAATGGAGATTTTGCGGTATCCTTCCCCTGGAGCTGGGTGGGAATGGAGATTTTGCAGTATCCTTCCCTAGAGCTGGATGAGAATGGAGATTTTGCAGTATCCTTCCCCCTGGAATGGGGTGGGAATGAGGATTTTGCAGTATCCTTCCCCTGGAGCAGGGTGGGAACGGAGATTTTGCAGTATCCTTCCTCTGCCACGCCCACTAAGCCACACCATGCCCACCGAGCCACGCCCACAGGACCAGTAGTAAAAAATTTTGAATGCCATTACTGACCTTGAACCTATCATCTGGGGTGTCGGCTACTCCTGCCAGCTTCGTATCTTGAGGAAGTTGAAATCCACAGATCTTAAAAGCTGCGACAGTTGTGAAACGCTGCGTTAAGGGTATTAAAGTCCAATAAAGAATGTCATGGCTTGATTTGCTGGATCTCCCCTTTTCTCCAAAGCTTCTGCCCGAATGGATTTACCAAGCCACAAAAGGGCATCGATAAGAATTGCTCCTTTTCAAACTGCTCTTTTAATCTTTGAAACGCTTGGATTGCTCTATCAGGCGGAAAACGGATTTTGCTCTCTCATCTGCTTTCCAGCCTTTTAAAACCAGGAACTTTCTTTAATTGCTTTCGCCTAGTTTCCTCCTTCGGTTTCATGCCCACGTCTCATCTTTTTAAAAAAAGATTTTTCTGCTTTTGGGGTCATAAAACCTGGTACCTTCCTGACAGTAGAAATCATCAGTAGATGAAATGTAAGAGACAGCTGGGCATTAAAAGTGTGTGGATATTTCTGTGCTGTGCCCAGTTTCAACATCATTGGGCGCTACGTGCATCCTTTCAATTATCAAATTTGAAATAACCACGAGGGCAGTGAAGTGTGTGTATGTGTTGAGAAGGGATGGGAAAAAAAAACCGTTAAAAAGATGTAGGAAAAGCTACTCCTATCAAAGCACCTGAAGGCAGGACAAGAAGCAATGGATGGAAATTAATCAAGGACAGAAGCAACCTAGAATTAAGGAGAAATTTCCCGACGGAACAATTAAGAACTGGAAAATCCTGTGTCTGATTATTATTATTCAAAATCCTTAAAATACAACCCCCCCCCCCAAAAAAATGTTGGTTAGACTGCTGTGTACTGTTAGGTTGTTTGTGTTGGTAATTCCTTGTCGTTTACTTGATTGTAAACAAGTGATACACTTCATACCCCAATCATGGAACTTACTAACATAGACAAACAATAATTAGTGGGTTTCACTTACCTTTGCTACTGGTTTGGAACTGTGAGCTTGCACATGTGCTTGCTTCGCTCTGCGTCATTCTGCAATGTCATTCTGCATTCTGTGATGATGTCCAGGCGAGTGGGCGGAGCCTCCCACCGCCGTCGCTACCAGTTTGTCCGAACAGGTAGAAACCCACCACTGCAAACAATCCAAGAGTAAACAACAGCCTGATCAAGGAACCATCCGTATATAATTAGTATATATAAAAAAGAGCAAATCCCACTCCACTCCCTTCTAGTGTGATGATATTACTTAATTAGGTAATGAAATGTCTGCAAGCAAACCACCAAGCTCAGAAAAACACCGAGGACCCCACAGTCGTCGTCCTCCTCCATTCCACACACCCCACTCCCATCTGGCGCCGATGATGTTACCTAGTTGGGTAATGAAATGTCTGCAAGAAAACTGCCATGCTCAAGAGAGCATCAAGGACCCCACAGTTCAACTCTGAATTTCAAACATTCTCTTCTATCTGTAAAACATACAATCTGGGTGTCAAGGCTGAACCCTACTGGTTTTCCAGCACAGAGTCCTTTTAAAACATTTCAGCACTGGAAAAAGTGCACTGTGCCCTCAAGCTGTCCCTCCTCCAAGGAGAGGTGGACCATGTCCAAGCATGATTCATTTTGAATGGCGTAGGAAGGAGGAACCCTCTAGAACTGAAGAAGCTTCTTGGAAGAGAAGTGAAATGTTTTCAAGGAAAAAAACCCCAAAGTTAAGCACCTTTGGGACAACCATAACAGAGTTGGAAGGGCCCTTGGAGGTCTTCTGGTCCAACCCTCTACTCAGGCAGGAAACCCTATACCCATGATGGCAAACCTATGCCACGCGTGCCACAGGTGGCACGCAGAGTCATATCTGTGGGCATGCGAGCGTTGCCCTAAGTCAGCTCCGCCAGCTGATTTTCGGGCCTTCCGGGCCCACTGGAAATTGGGAAACGGGCTGTTTCCGGCCTCCGGAGGGCCTCCAGATGGGTGGAGAAGACTGTTTTTGCCCTCCGCAGGCTCCTAGAAAGGCCCTGAAGCCGGGGGAGGTCAAAAAAACTGGCCTTCCGGTCCCACTGGAAGTCGGGAAACAAGCCGTTTCTGGTCTCCGGAGAGCCTCCGGGGGGGAGGGGGAGGCCGTTTTCGCCCTCCCCAGGCTCCAAGAAAGCCTCTGGAGCCTGGGGAGGGTAAAAAATGGGCCTACCCGTTGGGAGTGGGGGGGGAATCGCACACGCATGCGTGGGGGGGGGGTCGAGACGCATTGAATTATGGGTGTGGGCACATGCATGTGCAACCCCTTCATGCTCCCCCCACTTTTGGCACACAACAGCAAAAAGGTTAGCCATCACTGCCCTATATCATTTCCAACAAATGGTTATCCAATCTCCTTAAAAACTTCCAGTATTGGAGCACTCACAACTTCTGGAGGCAAGTTGTTGCACTGATTAATTGTTCTGTCAGGAGATTTCTCCTTAGTTCTAGGTTGCTTTTCTCTTTGATTAGTTTCCACCCATTGCTTCTTGTCCTGCTTTTAAACGGTATGGAGAATAAATCGACCCCCTTTTCTTTGAGGCAGACCCTCAAGTACTGCAAGACAGCTATCATGTCTCCCCTGAGCCTTCCCTTCATTAGGCTAAACATACTTAGTCCTCTTACCTATTCATCGTATGTTTTAGCCTCCAGACACCTGATCTTGTGGCCATCAACCAGAATTTCTTGGGGTTAAGATGTAAATAAACTTCCCCCAGCATGGCGGCTATACAGGATACTTAATCTAACAGAATAACAGAACAAAATAATAGGATGGAAAGGGACCTTGGAGGTCTTCTAGTCCAACCCCCTGCTCAAGCAGAAAACCCTATACCATTTCAGACAAATGGTTGACCAATCTCTTCTTAAAAACCTCCAGTGTTGGAGCATCCACAACTTCTGGAGGCAAGTTGTTCCACTGATTCATTGTTCTCACTGTCAGGAAATTTCTCCTTAGTTCCAGGTTGCTTCTCTCCTTGATTAATTTCCACCCATTGCTTCTTGTCCTGCCTTCAGGAGCTTTGGAGAATAGCTTGACTCCCTCTTCTTTGGGGCAGCCCCTGTCACCCCTAGTCCTTCTTTTCATTCAACTAAAGGTTCCTCTCACACACATGTGTTAGTCGTTCCTGACTCTAGGGGGCGGTGCTCATCTCCATTTCAAAGCCGAAGAGCCAGCGCTGTCCAAAGACGTCTCTGTGGTCATGTGGCTGGCATGACTCAACGCCAAAGGCGCACGGAACACTGTTACCTTCCCACCAAAGGTGGTCCCTATTTTTCTACTTGCATTTTTTACCTGCTTTTGAACTGCTAGGTTGGCAGAAGCTGGGACAAGTAACGGGAGCTCACTCCGTTACACGACGCTAGGTATTCGAACCACCGAACTGCCGATCTTTCTGATCGACAAGCTCAGCATTTTAGCCACTGAGCCACCGCGTTAATCCCTTTCATTCGATTTAGACATACCCAATTCCAGCAACCGTTCCTTAGACGTTTTTGCCTCCAATCCCCTCCAGGCGTGACCTGGATGATGGAGAATCTCCATAGACATCAAGGAGCCCTCAAGATGCCCAACGCCACCATCTCCCTCTGGTGAAGGCAATGAGCCCGCTAGCTTCGGAGGGCAGCTGGAGTTCTAGAACCTGGTCATGTCAAGGGTCTCATTATGGGAGGGGGTTCTGGAACCCCTGGACCAATCACACCCTTTTTTCCAAGAGGAGGGTTAAGTGGAAGGCCTGGCAGCTCTTCCCGCTGCCTCCCCCACTTTGAAAGAATGGATGATGCCTCTGCTTCGGCAGGGTACTCCTATCGCCACATGGAGCGGAAGATGAGTGCGATGGCCTGTACGGTCTTCAACGAACTTCGGCTGGAAGGGAAGCTGTGTGATGTCATCATCAAAGTCAACGGGTGTGAATTCAATGCTCATAAGAACATTCTCTGTAGCTGCAGCTCTTATTTTCGGTCAGTGCTCCCCGTCTCTTGAAAGGGATGTAAGCAACCAGGCAAGCTCTCCCATCTAGTTGGATGGTGGATTCTCTCATCTGGACAGCATTAAGGATTATTGTAGCCATCTTGAGTGGCCTCTGGCCAGACAAGCAGCATATAAGTTTAACCATAAATAAATACACCTTTTGCCCCCCGGTTGTAGTAATGAGAAATTCTAATTATAAGGGTCTTTGTGGAGGTGTGTTTTCCAAAAAAAACCAACTGGACTTTCTTGGTTGTTTTGTTTTGTTTGGTTTTTGTTCCCCCTTTGATTATGTTTCGCTTCTTATCCAAAAAGCTTCTTGAGTTCTAAGCTTCTTGGAAGAGAAGCCAAACACATTCAAAAGAAAAACAAAACTTACGTCCAGTTGGAAAAAGCACTTTTTGGGACAACCGTGACCTGGATGATTTAGAATCTCCGTAAGCATCTTTCCGAGAAAAAGTCTTTAGCTTCCTTTGAAATAACTCCTCTTTTTAAATAAAAACCACAGATAGCAAAGCATTTAAAAAAAAAAAAGGATATTATTTGCCTTCTCGGATTAAATGACATTCTAAAATAAAAGAAGGGAGTTTTTAACCCTTCAACCTTTGTACAGCTTGTGGCCCAGGAGGTGTTCAATACTACTGTGCAAAAAAAAAAAAAAAAACCAACAACCCATAATGCACGAGATAGTATCACAGCAAGAGTGAGAATTTAGAGCAGTTTTCTCCACATCTGGCAACTTCCAGATACGATCCTGCATTACAATTAGAAAACATTTGGAGAACATCAAATTTGGGAAAGCTGCTATACAAAAGGCAGATGGAATTGGAAATTTGCTTAAGTGTCTTGTTTTTTTTTTGGGGGGGGGGAAATGGATCCCTTTGAAATGATTTTAGGATATTGTGAGATCTAGTCAGAAATTTGTTTGCTTCCACCCTCTACAGAATAAAGGGTTGGAAGAGACTTTGGAGGTCTTCTAGTCCAACCCCCTGCTCAAGCAGGAGATCCTATACCATTTCAGACAAAATGGTTGTCTAATCTCTTCTCAAAAACCTTCAGTGTTGCAATACCCACAACTTCTGGAGGCAAGTCATTCCACTGATGAATTGTTCTAACTGTCAGGAAATTTCTCCTTAGTTCTAGGTTGCTTCTCTCCTTGATTAGTTTCCATCCATTGCTTCTTGTCCTGCCTTCGGGTGCTTTGAATAGGTTGACCCTCTCTTCTAGAAAAGAATATGCTGGCACCCCAAAAATAACTTAAATGGGTTACAGTGATTAAGGCATTACAGCAGAAGGAGTCCATCTACTTCCAGCTGAGAAATCATCTATGGTGCTTAAAAGTTTGCAAACCCTTTTGAATGTTCAATACTTCCTTATAAATGCAATCTAAAATGTGACCTGCTTTCCAGGTAAGTCCTAAAACAAGATTAAAACCCCAGTTAAACTGATGCATCACAAACATTCTATTTCTTCGTTGATTTATTAAGGAACATATGTAGTATGTATGTATGTATGTATGTATGTATGTATGTATGAATGAATGAATGAATTCTACATCTACAGTAGTGGCCAAAATTGTGGAAACCTTTTGGGAAAAGTGTATTTTCTAAAACTAGCTAATAACACCACCTTTTTTTTTTGGAATAGTATCAAAAAATTATATATCAATGGAAAGATAATTTAATCAAGAATGTAATGCAATAACTTTTAGGAAGGATTTGCTATTAGAATAGCAGTTACACTATAAAGAATAAAAGTGTAACACGTAGAAAAAACGAGATATACAAAAATGATCACCATGTCAGTTAATACTTAGTTGGTAACCTTTAGCATGAATTATGGCTTTAGAATGTCTTCCCATGGAGTAGACCCAGTCACTCCAAGCGAGCAAGCTGGAGCCATTTCATTAAGCCAGGTGTACCTCCAAACCTAGCAACTTTAAGACTTCTGGACTTCAACTCCCAGTATTCCCCAGCCAGGAATTCTGGGAATTGAAGTCAACGAGTCTTAAAAGTTACCAAGTTTGGAGACTCCAGGATTAAGCCAACGCTGTCCCTTGGAGGCCCAGCACCGTGACTGTTATGCTTCTTTTTCAGAGCTCTGTTTACCAGTAGTTGGAACAACTCCGAAAAAAAGATATATAATATTCCTGGTATTACCCCAGATATGATGAAGCTCATTATTGAATATGCCTACACAAGGACAGTGCCCATTACGGTGGACAATGTAGAGAGGCTCCTGGTGGCCGCCGATCAGTTTAACGTGATGGGTATCGTCCGGGCCTGCTCCGACTTTATGAAGTCTCAGCTCTGTTTGGAGAATTGCATCGGCATCTGCAAATTCACTGAGTATTACTACTGCCCGGAGCTACGTCAGGCTGCCTACATGTTCATCCTGCACAACTTTGAGGAAATGGTAAAAGCGTCTACTGAATTCCTGGAGCTCTCAGTCAATGAGTTTAAGGACATCATTGAAAAGGACGAACTCAACGTGAAGCAGGAAGACGCTGTCTTCGAAGCCATTCTCAAGTGGATCGCCCACGAACCCCCCAACCGGAAACAGCACATGGCGGTCCTGCTACCGAAGGTGAGTCTTTGTCAGCTGCTATCTGATGCATTGCTATTATGTGGCAATGGTCTGTGGGGAGAGGGAATGAAAGGAGCGGGATGCTTGGGGGGAAAGCAAAAGTAGAAACCGCATCGAGGCACTGCTTCAAGGTCATCCAGCTGGGCAGAAATAGGGAGCTGCATACCGACTTAGGCACAGACTGACCATTATGGAAACATCTTGCAGGAAGTTGATTGGTGGGCAGTGAGAGGTAAACAGAGAGGGAATAATAAGAATAGAACAGAACAGAACAGAACAGAATTTGTTGTTAGTTGCAAAGTTGTGTCCGACCCATCGTGACCCCATGGACAACATTCCTCCAGGCCTTCCTGTCCTCTACCATCCTCTGGAGTCCATTTAAGCTCATGCCAATTGCTTCAGTGACTCCATCCAGCCACCTCATTCTCTGCCGTCCCCTTCTTCTTTTGCCGTCCATCGTTCCCAGCATTAGGCTCTTCTCCAGTGAGTCCTTCCTTCTCATTAGGTGGCCGAAGTATTTGAGTTTCCTCTTCGGGATCTGGCCTTTGAAAGAGCAGTCAGGCTTGATCTCTTCTAGGACTGACCGGTTGGATCGCCTTGCAGTCCAAGAGCCTCGCAGGAGTCTTCTCCAGCACCAGAGTTCAATAGTTGATATTATAGTTCATAGTTCAATAAATAGAATAGAATAGAATAGAATAGAATAGAATAGAATAGAATAGAATAGAATAGAATAGAATAGATATTGGAATGAAGAGTGGAATGGAGTGGAGTGGAGTAGAGTGGAGTGGAGTGGAGTGGAGTAAAGTAGAGTAGAGTAGAATAGAAATCTTTATTGCCACTTTAAATGTACACTAATCAGCATACATTCAAATGAAATTTTGTTGCATTCAGCTCTTATGAATAATAAGATCATAGAATTGTAGGTACCTACTTGACATATTTGAGTCTCCCTACAGATGCCCTGCTTCTTGACTGGAGGTGAGTAATGGCAACTGGACTTATTTTATTTAGCTTGAGACATTTCCCTGCTCATGAAAGCCGCTTCATTAATCTGAGGAAGTTAATAAGGCAGAGAGTCATTGGAATGTACCAATCCTCTCACACCAACCTCAGTGGTTTCCTTCCCAAAGTCTGTTGCAATAGGTTGAGGAAGATACCAATAGCACTTAGACTTATATACCACTTCACAATGCTTTCCAGCCCACTCTAAGCGGTTTACAGAGTCAGCCTCTTGCCCCCAACAATCTGGGTCCTCATTTTATCCATCTCGGAAGGATGGAAGGCTGAGTCAATCTTGAGCCGGTCAGGATCAAACTGCTGGCAGTGGGCAGAGTCAGCCTGCAATATTGCATCCTAACCACTGCGCCATCAGGGCTCTTAATCGTAAAGATGCTCAATCATCCAGTTGTCTGAAAGTTGAGCCATGGCAGCAGGACTTATTTTCGTTAGTTCCAGTTGCCCATGGCTGGACCTTCAGACAGCTTTCTCTGGATGATGGAGAATCTTCATCAACCCAACTGTCTTCTTGAAACCATCCACCATCCTCTCAACCCTCCTCCTTGTCTTTGAAGGTCCGCCTGGCCTTGATGCACGCGGAGTATTTCATGAACAACGTCAAAATGCACGATTACGTGAAGGACAGCGAGGAGTGCAAGCCCATCGTGATCGATGCCCTCAAAGCCATGTATGACCTGAACATGAACGGCCCTTCGAGTTCCGACTTCACCAATCCGCTGACGAGACCCCGGCTCCCTTACGCCATCCTATTCGCCATCGGCGGCTGGAGCGGAGGGAGCCCAACCAATGCAATTGAGACGTACGACGCCCGGGCGGATCGTTGGGTGAACGTGACTTGCCAGCAGGAGAGTCCCCGGGCGTATCATGGCGCTGCCTACCTGAAGGGCTACGTCTACATCATTGGCGGCTTCGACAGCGTGGACTATTTCAACAGCGTCAAGCGGTTTGAGCCCATCAAAAAGACCTGGCACCAGGTGGCCCCGATGCACTCCAGGCGCTGTTATGTTAGCGTCACTGTCCTTGATAACTTCATCTATGCCATGGGTGGCTTTGATGGCTACGTGCGCCTCAACACGGCAGAGAGGTACGAGCCCGAGACCAACCAGTGGACATTAATCGCTCCCATGCACGAGCAGAGGAGCGACGCGAGTGCCACAACACTCTACGGAAAGGTAATTATTGTGCAGAATTTTCCGGCAGTGAATACAATCGCCAGGTCCTTCGCACGCTCATGCCTTGGATTTTTCTTCTTCTTCCTCTTCCTCTTCCTCTTCCTCTTCCTCTTCCTCTTCTTCTTCTTCTCCTTCTCCTTCTCCTTCTCCTCCTCCTCCTCCTCCTCCTCCTCCTCCTCCTCCTCCTCCTCCTTCTTTAAATGACCCCATAATCCCTTGCGGGGTAGAGTCTGGGCAACTAAATGGAGCCGAGTGTTTCCTGGCCAGATGCCCTTCTTGTCACCAGTGTGAAGTTTTTTCCAGCAGATATATTCTCACAGTGCCCAGAGCGTGAAATATCTGCCTCTACCTAGGATCAAACTCATAGCCTCCTGATTGTGAGGTGAGAGCTCCACCTTTAGGCCACCGCACCACTCCATGCCTTGGATCTTTCCCTCTCTGAAAATAGAAACGTAAGAGTCCCTTTGCCCAAGACCAATCCCCACCCTTGGTTTCTTTCAGGGGTGAAATCCACATTTGTTTGCTACCAGTTCTGTGGGCATGGCTTGGTGGACATGGCAGGGGAAGGATACTGCAAAATCTCCCATCCCCACCCCACTCCAGGGGAAGGATATTGTGAAATCCCCATTCTCACCCCACTCTGGGACCAGCCAGAGGTGGCATTTGCTGGTTCTCTGAACTACTCAAAATTTCTGTTACCGGTTCTCCAGAACCTGTCAAAACCTTTACCTTTATGCTCAAGAAACTGACGATACCTAATTCGATTTCTCTTTTACATCAAACTCAGGTGAAGGCCTGAACACAAGGTGGAATGTGATTCTCACCACCGAGTAATGCATTGAACGAAACTCATGTCTAAGTAAAGTACAAATGGCTTATCTCAACCATCTGATGATGTTTGTTGAGTCAGGGTAATAATCAAACTCCAGCTTGCAGATCCTTAAAGCGGCTGTTAGGGTTCCAAGTAACATACCCACAGCAAACAAAACCCTGAGGCAGGCAAATTCCTCAAAGAATAGGTTTATCGGATATGTCATATTGGCACAGGCTGGTGAAAACCGACTCTGAATATTCCCGCGGTTTCCCCCTGATTAAAAGTGAAAGTTTTTCACTTTCTCAAAACAACCAGCCACATGGTAGCCCAATCAGGATGCTGTCCAGTTGCTAGGTGACGCCAGGCCCCTCCTTCCGAGCACCTGCAGTAATGTCCTTGGTTCCCACGAGAAAGCATTTTGTTTTGGCTACAACACAGGGGTGGGTTCTACTTACCTTTACTACCGGTTCGCATTGTGCCCCCGCGCGCGTGCTTGCTTCGCTTGTGTTAGGATATGGTTTGAGCCTAACCAGTTGTCTAGGCAATATATGTGTTCTGTGACTTTAATATGAATATGTATTGTGTGACTTTGATGTTTTCCTGCTGATTCGTTGTAATGCTGAGTCATGCTGTAA
Organism: Arizona elegans; assembly: GCA_022577455.1. Lineage (NCBI taxonomy): Eukaryota > Metazoa > Chordata > Lepidosauria > Squamata > Colubridae > Arizona > Arizona elegans. Next base: position 9,607,105 of record JAKOOJ010000022.1, on the reverse strand, counting down.
TTAGTTGTGAACATATTTAAGAAAGGTACTGTAACGTATTCAGTTGATGATAAGCTACCGTAGTGTGTGGAGTTGCTATTCATTGAGCTATCATCGTTGGATGGATCTGCTACCATCGTGGTTTGTGATTGTGCTTGCCCCCGCGTGCATTCTTCTGCACATGCGCAGATCACTTCTGATGATGTCCGGGTCAGTGGGTGGAGCCTCCCACCGGTTTTACTACCGGTTCTTGCGAACTGGTCCGAATTGGGGGCAACTCACCACTGCTACAACACCCTAACTATCTCTATTTCCCTCCCTCCCTATCCCTCCTCCCTGGTGTGTCAGCTCTGAAGTCTCAAAATGGCCTCAGTCAGGCCAACTTCAGGGTTGAGAGCAGCTATGCTATCCCAGGGAAAGATGCAGTTGCTTTAAAGAGCTGCAGACAAGGCTCAGTTCACACTCCTGGGATGTCTGAAGTATCTTTTTGGTACTGAATTCCAGGCATCGTGGACTTTCCATTGCCTTAAGAGAGCCTTGCTCCACTCAGGACAAAGAAGAAAACCATGATTTGAGTTATGCACTAAAACAAGCCTAGATGCTCCTATAGAATAAGGGTTAGAGAGTACCCAGTGTTAATCGTGTTGTAGAATGGGCTCAAGTTCATGCTGTAGAACAAGCCAACAGCACAGAGATAAGCTGCTATGGTTCAGTTCCAAGCTGGGAGAAAGACGCCGGAAACATGGAGGCTGATTGGAAAGATGGTTTAAGGATGAATAGAGCCACCAAGCACACAGTTCGCTGGTGTAACTGGAGTTGAGAGTGGGGGGATTTTATACCTTCTCTTAGGCTTTGCACTTGAGCTTCCTGTTCCTGTGCAAGAACATGTATTCTATTGGCTGCTGTAAAGGTTATGTAAGGGTTATAGCTGGCTCTATAGGTTGCCTGAGCTCCCAGATTTGGTTGATGTTTGGACTGCTGAGATGATACAACGAAGAGGCTCGATGTTCTGAAAAGGTGTTGGGCAATTCCTATTATGGCTTAATGGCTTTCGTCCTGGTTTGGATCTTGAGTGAGGACTAATCCTATCACTCTGCCTTCGTTCAGACTTTGGCTGCAGGGAATTTCAAAAAAAATCTCCTGTCTTGAATGGATTTCTGCCTGCAGTATTTATTTGCTTTGCCTATGAATAGAGCTATCTATCTCTTGACATCTGCTGTGGGCTATTAAGGAAAGGTGGGGGCTGCTTTCTCCCTCTAAAAATAAAAAAAAAACTATTCATCAAGGTAAATATAATATTCTTTTTAATATTTCTCAAAATATTTCATTCTTCTAGGAGAGGGGTGGGTGCTAACTTTCTACACTGCATTATATATACCAGTTGTTGTGGCCCGCCAGCGGCCTGCGCGGATTGTAGTTTATTCCGACGAGGAGGAGGCTGATGTGGTGCTGCGCCAGCAGCCTGTGCAGCTGGCACTCGAGTCGGACAGTGAGGAGGCTGGAGAAGATGTGGTGCCAGAGGCGGGGATTCAGCCAGGGCCTTCAGAACCTCCAGAAGCTCCTTTAAGTAAACGTGAAGAGGATGAAGAGGAGGAGCCTCTTCTCAATGCACGGGCACACAGAGCTGCCAAAAGGAGGAGTGGTTCCTCAGGAGGAGGTCTCCTCGAGAGTAAGGCTTGGGGCTAATTGGCCACTCCCTTAGCCTATTTAAGGAAGGTTGCCGACTGATGCAATTTGCAGGGAACAACTTCGTTCACTCTCCTTCGCGTCCTGATCTTAGTTCTCTTACCAGTTTCCTGCAAATTGCTTCTGAGTTTTCTGCCAACCATAGTAAAATTACGATTATTTATTCTATGGATTCTTGTAGGCTGTTAAGACAGTTCATTAACAGCCTTTGAATGATAAAGACGAAGTTATTTTGAGTAAATAAGTTTTGTATAGAGTTTGCGTGTGTTGCGTTCTTTGGGGTCCGTAGCTGGGGCAGAACACCAGTTCTTTCCAGGTTCTACACTTTACATTCACTCTTCCGACCTTTTCAGTGTCACAATGCATATGATTAATACCTTTCCAACATTCTCCGTGCTAGCATGCATCTAATTAACTCTCCGCTTCCTTGTTTCCCCCCCCTTTTTTTTTTGCAACTACAAGGTTTACATTTGCGGTGGTTTCAATGGCAACGAGTGTCTCTTCACGGCGGAGGTCTACGATGCGAAGGTAGATCAGTGGAGCTTGATTGCTCCCATGCGAAGCAGGCGCAGTGGGATCGGAGTGATTGCGTACGGAGAACACGTCTACGCGGTAAGGCTGGGGTCCTCTTGGGCTGGAAATGGCAGGCGAGCCCCCAGCATCCTTCAGTCATGCTTGCTAGAACCATGTCCCTTCGCTCAGTTTATGGCAGCTTTCTCCAATCCCTGGCCCTCTAGAACAGTTGGGAAACAAATCCTAGATCAGGGATAACAGTAACAGAGTTGGAAGGGACTCTTGGAAGCCATCTCGTCCAACCCCCTGCTCAGGGGTGGGTTGTAAATTTTTTTACTACTGGTTCTGCGGGTGTGGCTTATTTTGTGGGTGTGGCTTATTTTGTGGGCGGGGTTTGATGGTCATGTGACAATTCTTTAGGATTTAGCAGAGGTACTGGTCTACCAGGCTTTTAACTGCTTGCAGAGCTGTACCGGTCTACTCATTTGTTTTTGGAGGCACTGGTCTACCCATTTATTTTTGCAGGTACCGGTCTACTCATTTGTTTTTGCAGGCATTGGTCTATCACTGCCTTTTAACACTGATCAGCTGTAGGGCGGCCCTTTGAAGCCCCGAGGCAAGAGTTTAAACAGTTTTTTTCCTTTTAGCCAATCAGCTGGGACTCAGGAGGCAGCAATAGATTGGGGATGGGGCCAAATAAAAGGTAAGAATAACATGGGGAGAGGAGCGAGGTGGGTTGGGGGCAGAACTGGTTCGGTGACATCAAATCGTCACCACTACCGGCTCGGCGGAACCGGGCGGAACCCACCACTGCCCCTGCTCACGCAGGAGTCCTATACTAGGGATTCGAACTGCCAACCTTTCTGATCGACAAGCTCAGTGTCTTAGCCACTGAGCCATCTAGTCAGGGTATCAAACTCAATTTCATTTTTTTTTTAATTTGATTTATATGCCGCCCTTCTCCGAAGACTCAGGGCGGCTTACAATGTGCTCAGCAATGTGCTCATTGAGGGCCGCATCAGGGTTGTGTTTGATCTCGGGGGCCAGGGTGGGCGTGGCCACTTTGACGTCACTCGTGTTGGGGCCGTCTGTGGTGGCCTGAGCGCTTTGCCAGTGGAAACAGGCTCCCAAGCTCCATTTTCAGCCACGACGGCCTCCTGCCGCCCTCTGCCATTTTCGCTGGTAGAGGGCAGCAGGAGGCCGTCACGGCTGAAAACGGAGCCTGGGAGGGCCCCGTGAAGCTGCGTTTTTGCTGGCAAAGGCACCGCAGGCCGGTCCTTTGCTGTTTCTAGGGGGGCCCTGCGGGACAAGAAATAATGGGTGGAAACTAATCAAGGAGAGAAGCACCCTAGAAATAAGGAAAGTTCCTAACAGGGAGGACAATTGACCAGTGGAACAGCTTGCCTCCAGAAATCATGGGCGCTCCATCACTGGAGGTTTTTAAGGACAGACTAGACAGTCACTTGTCTAAAATGGTATAGGTTCTCCTGCTTGAGCAGCGGGTTGGACTAGAAGACAAGGTCCCATCCAGGTCTATTCTAATTCTAATTCTAAATTTTGGATTTTCTCCATCCACCCATCATCTGCCACAGGGCCAAGCTGCCCTTTCCCTTAAATTGTTCCTTGGTTTGATTCTTGCCGTCTGCAGGTAGGCGGTTTTGACGGCGCCAACCGCCTGCGGAGCGCCGAGGCGTACAACCCGATTGCCAACACCTGGCGCACGATCCCGACCATGTTCAACCCTCGGAGCAACTTCGGCATCGAAGTGGTGGACGACCTGCTCTTTGTGGTGGGCGGTTTCAACGGCTTCACCACCACCTTCAACGTCGAGTGTTACGACGAGAAGACAGACGAGTGGTATGATGCCCATGACATGAGCATCTACCGCAGTGCGCTGAGCTGCTGCGTGGTCCCGGGACTGCCTAATGTCGGGGAGTACGCTGCCAGGCGGGACAACTATGTGGGGTCATCCCAGAGAGACGAGGTCAAATATTCGTCCTCCACTAGCACACTCCCAGTGTGAAAAAAAAAAAATCACTCCTTGACTAATAAAGCCCTCTAAGCAAGAACTAGATGCACAAGTAAATTGGTCTCTTTTCTTCCTTCCTAAATAAACGAAGAGGCTAGTCCTTATTGGAGGTGGGAAAGCAGCGTTTTTCATTGTTGGCTAATTTAGACAGACAGTTTGGTCGAGTGGTTAAGGTACCAGGTTAGAAACCAGGAGACTGTGAGTTCTAGTCCCACCTTAGCCATGAAAGCCAGCTAGGTGACTTTGGACCAATCACCAGGAGATGGTGAATTCTAGTACTGCCTTAGGCATGAAAGCTGGCTGGGTGACTTTAGCCCAATTGCCAGGAGATGGTGAGTTCTAGTTCTGCCTTAGGCATGAAAGCTGGCTGGGTGACTTTGGGCCAATTGCCAGGAGATGGTGAGTTCTAGTTCTGCCTTAGGCATGAAAGCCGGCTGGGTGACTTTGGGCCAATTGCCAGGAGATGGTGAATTCTAGTACTGCCTTAGGCATGAAAGCCAGCTAGGTGACTTTGGACCAATCGCCAGGAGATGGTGAATTCTAGTACTGCCTTAGGCATGAAAGCCGGCTGGGTGACTTTGGGCCAATCGCCAGGAGATGGTGAGTTCTAGTTCTGCCTTAGGCATGAAAGCCGGCTGGGTGACTGTCAGCCAATCACCAGGAGACTGTGAGTTCTAGTGCTGCTTAGTCGTGAAAGCTGGATGGATGGCTTTGGACCAGTCACTCACTCACTCTCTCTCTCTCTCTCTCTCTCTCTCTCTCTCTCTCTCTCTCTCTCTCTCTTCAACCCACCTCACAAGGTTGTTGCTGTGGGGAAAACAGGAGGAGGAAGGTGTATTCATCACCTTGAGTTCTATATAAGCATAAGGCAAGCAAAAAAACCTTCTGAAGCAAATAAAAGAGATGGACAAATAAAGGCTGATGCCGGGCAAATATCTCGGTATAAAGTTCAGAATGTTAGAGCTGTTAAAGGGGGAAAAAAACCGATTGCAAGTCAGTTTTGCTTTGCATGCATCTAAATCATAGGAGGCAGAACCTTGGATTGGATTAAATTCATTCACACATCGGGCAACACAGATTCAGGTAAGGGCGTCCTGGGGTTTTAGTATTCCAGCTGCAGCGATGGCTGTGTCCCGCCTTCTGAGTGCCTAAGCAGGGGCACGCATCTAAACACGAGAATGCTAAAATGTCTGAATAAGGAACTGCTGGATCTACCGATGCAGATCCAAATAACGCAGCAATTGCAACGGCGAGAATGCATTTGCTTCTTGTCTCCCCGGGGCGGGTCCCAATGCGGGAATGGCTAAATCTCCATTGAACGTCGGAATATGGGTCGTGCATAAATGCATTCACGTGCCCATCGTCCCTCTCATTGTATTTTTCTTTTCTTTCTTGTTCTCGTTTTCGTTTGACAAATTCTAATTTTAAAAAAAATGCAATCACTAAACTTGATGCACGTGTAAATGCCAGAATTGCCCGATCTTGGAGGCGCACGTCGGAATGCAGGAATTCCCCCCACCCCACATTTTTGGTTGCCAAGACACCGAAGAAAGAAACTCCCCCCCCCCACCCCCAATCCAGCAGCCAAGGAGTCCTTTTCATTCGCGATGCCTTTTGGGTAACGTAGTTTCCACACCTCTTATCCAATCGCAAGAGGACTCGTCCTTCTCCCCCCCCACCCTGCTCCATGCGATGCCTGCTGGGGGTTGTAGTCCATCCATCATCCCTGGGCTACCGGCATGGGCGCCTCTCCCCCTTAAAAAAAATGCATTTAAAAAAAAATAAAGGGATTAAAAAATGGCAAAGCAGACGAGTTTTAGAGACCCTTTAAAAAAAAAAAGTTGGAAAAGTAAAGTTGTCTTAGGCTTCCCATGGAGTCCCTTGTCAATGTCTGGACTACAACACCCAGAATGCAAAGGGGCAGAGAAAGGCGAGTGTGGGGGGGGGGGTTTGGGGGCGCTGGCTCCCCCCTAGGGACTTTTCGATGTCTCGGAGATCCAACGATTCTTGCATTGACACCGGAGAGGTAAAAAAGAAGGGATGCAAAAAAAAAATTTTTTTTTTTTAAATTTAAAAAGGGAGAAGGAGGGAGGGGCTTTGGAGGATGGGAGGGCTGCATGCATCTCAGGCGCGGAAAGCAGCCAGGGATCGGGCGGGGCTGCGGATCGCTTTCCATCCCGGGATCCGATCCGAATTTAAGAGCCAGAGATCTTAAGCGGAGCGCATCTTTCATATTGAAGGGGCGCTGGATAGTAATACCGGTAGTACCCTGTCATCAGAGCTGAAGAAGCTTCTTGGATGGAATTAGAATAACAGAGTTGGAAGGGACCTTGGAGGTCTTCTAGTCCAACCCCCTGCTTAGGTAAGAAACCCTACACCACTTCAGACAAATGATTATCCAACATCTTCTTATAAACCTCCAGTGTTGGAGCATTCACAACTTCTGGTGGCAAGTCGTTCCACTGATTAATTGTTCTCACTGTCAAGAAATTTCTCCTTAGTTCTCAGTTGCTTCTCTCCTTGATGAGTTTCCACCCGTTGCTTCTTGTCCTGCCCTCAGGGGCTTTGGAGAATAGCTTGATTCATAATCATAATCATAAGTTTATTTGTCAGGCATAGATAAGATAATGGGTGTATAAACATAATTTGAATACATGAAAAGTGTAAGAGTAAAAAGGAATATTAGGACAGGGACGGAAGGCACGCTGGTGCGCTTATGCACGCCCCCTTACAGACCTCTTAGGAATGGGGTGAGGTCAACAGTAGACAGTTAAAGGTTAAAGTTTTGGGGGTTTGGGGAAGTAACCACAGAGTCAGGTAGTGCATTCCAGGCATTGACCATTCTGTTGCTGAAGTCGTATTTTCTGCAATCGAGTTTGGAGCGGTTTACCTTGAGTTTGTATATTATTTGCTCATGTATTATGGTTGAAGCTGAAGTAGTCACTGACAGGAAGGACATTGTGGCAGATAATTTTATGTACTATGCTTAGGTCAGACTGAAGTCGGCGTAGTTCTAAGTTGTCTAAGCCCAAAATTTGGAGTCTGGTGGCATAAGGGATTTTATTGCGGTTAGAGGAATGGAGGACTCTTCTCGTAAAATACCTCTGGATTCTCTTGATTGTATTTATATCCGATATGCAGTGCGGGTTCCAGACAGATGAGCTGTATTCAAGAATTGGTCTAGCAACTATTTTGTATGCTCTAGTTAGTAGTACATTACCAGACAGCCTTCTTCTTTGAAACGAAACGTCTTCAGAGTTGGAAGGGACCTTGGAGGTCTTCTAGTCCAACTCCCTGCTTAGGCAGGGAACCCTACACCACTTCAGACAAATGGTTATCCGACATCTTCTCAAAAACTTCCAGTGTTGGAGCATTCACAACTTCTGGTGGCAAGTCGTTCCACTGATTAATTGTTCTGACTGTCAGGAAATTTCTCCTTGGTTCTAGGTTGTTTCTCTCCTTGATTAGTTTCCACCCGTTGTTTCTTGTCCTGCCCTCAGGTGCTTTGGAGAATAGCTTGACTCCCTCTTCTTTGTGGCAGCCCCTGAGATATTGGAACACTGCTATCATGTCTCCCCTAGTCCTTCTTTTCATCAAATTAGACATACCCAGTTCCTGCAACCGTTCTTCATAGGGAATCTGATGCCTGTCTTAAAGTTTTGGGTGAGCTCTCCTTAGTTAGCTAGCAAGAGCTCATAATGGAGACCAGACTGAAGAAATATGAAAGAAAAACTCATTGATTCAATTCATCCAAAATTCTGCTTTTCATGCCTGGCTGGGCTGCCAGGTCCTTAACGCTCTCTGAGCTTGGTGGTTTTCTTGCAGATGTTTCAATGCTTAACTATGGTACAGCATCAGTGCTGGGGTGGGGAGGGATTGCAGAGTGGTGTAGGAGGAGGACGGTGGGGGTCCTTGGTGGTCTCTGAGCTTGGTTGTTTTCTTGCAAACGTTTCACTACCCAACTAAGTAACAGCATCATTTCTTCTACCGTACATTTCAGTTGATCCTACAAGGAATTCTGTGGCATTGTAGGGGGTGTCCATTTGAGGTGATCCTCAATCAACAGAGATTGAGGCTTTTTTTTAGACACCCGTTCCTTCCATCTCTCACCGTGACTGTAGGGTCAAAATGGAGATTGGGGACCCTTGGTGCTTTCCGAGCTGGGTGGCTTTTTTTGCAGAGGTTTCATGACCAAACTAGGTTACATCCTCAGTCAAACGATGTTTCTTAAGAACTTCAGTTCAGTGGTGGGTTTCAAAATTTTTTACTACCGGTTCTGTGGGTGTGGCTTGGTGGGCATGGCTTGGTGGGCGTGGCAGGGGAAGGATACTATAAAATCTCCATTCCCACCCCACTCCAGGGGAAGGATACTGTAAAATATCCATTCCCACCCCACTCCAGCGGAAGGATACTGCAAAACCTTCATTCCCACCCCACTCCAGGGGAAAGATACTACAAAATCCCCATTTCCTCTCCACTCCAGGGGAAGGATACTGCAAAATCCCCATTCCCACCCCACTCTAGGGGAAGGATACTGCAAAATCCCCATCCCTCCCCACTCCAGGGGAAGGCTACTTCAAAATCCCCATTCCCTCCCCACTCCAGGGGAAGGATACTTCAAAATCCCCATTTCCTCCCCACTCCAGGGGAAGGATACTGCAAAATCCCCATTCCCTCCCCACTCGTAGGATACTGCAAAATCTCCATTCCCACCCAACTCCAGGGGAAGGATACTACAAAATCCCCATTTCTTCCCAATCAGCTGGGACTTGGGAAGCAGAGAATAGGTGGGGGCGGTGCCAGTCAGAATTTTTACTACTGGTTCTCCGAACTACTCAAAATTTCCGCTACTGGTTCTCCAGAACTGGTTAGTACCTGCTGAAACCCACCTCTGCTTCAGTTCCAAGAATTCTCCAGCCAGAAGCTTTTGAAGTCCACACATCTTAATGACAAACTCTGCACTAGAAGATTTCGAAGTGTTCAGGGTCTCTAGTCTTCTGCTTCTTTTAATATTCTTTCTTTCTTTCCTTCTTTTCAGAAGATTTGGTCTTCCATGCCAGATCATCTTCTAACGTTCTACCTCTCTCAAGATAACCAGGTATTTTGCTGAGAATCATCCAAAGGAAGGATTTTGCTTTGTAGAATCTTGCAACCAATGGAGACCAAGGCCCAACTCCTGCTTTTTCTACCCTTCTCCATGTTGTTCTGGTTTCCGGGGAGTTTCACGCTGCTAGAAACAGACGGAGGCTGGTAAGTAGGCATCTAGCAAGGAAAAAACAGAAAGAGCAGTGGTGAAATGTAAAATTTGTTACTACCAGTTCTGTGGGCGTGGCTGGGTGGGGTAGGGTAATGTGACTGGGTGGGCGTGGCCAACTTTATTTATTTATTTTCCTTTTAAAAGCATTTTTTTCTACAACCTTAAGAGGTTGCAGAAAAAAAATGCTTTTAAAAGCCTCTGACGATCAGGCAACTCAGCTGGGATCGTCCAGAATTTTCTTATTTATTTCTTCCTCTGTTGGTACATTTTCATTTTTCCAGGACTGTGTGTAGACTATCCTTGCAGCTGTAATTATATGCAAAATTAAATATCGGGTTTCTTTACTGTAGGTTCTGTTCAATATCCTTTACTATCCTCGCTGCAGTTATAACATGTATAATCAAATATATATTTTCTTTACTAACAGACCCAATAGGAACAGTTCAGGTTTTAAATCCATATGTTGTTTGTATCTTCTTGATCTTTAATTTTAAAGGTTAATCTAACCATTTCGGCACAGTCAAAAAAAAAAATTTCAAATTACAGCCTCCTCTAGTGGGGTACATCACATTTTTCCAATATCTTTTTCTGGTGGGGTTTTGCATTTCTCAGTAGGATGCTAGATTTCTACATACAAGGCACTTCCAATATTGGAGGATTGTTGTTTATTTTTCTTTATTTTTATATTCTATTCTGGGCGCTTCTTCCCAGAATCGGAAGCTGTAGAGTTAATTGTGCTGTGAACAAAGCTTAGACTGTAAGCTGTTTCCTACTTATGAAACTTTTTTTTAAAAAAAAATCTTGTATCCTGCTGATGAAACACCAGCCTGTTTTTTGCCCCTGCAGGCTGACAAAGAGGCACGCTGCGTTGTCAGAAGACGGGAGTTGTACGGTGGAGAGAAGGGACTCCTCCCTCACTTATGCACAGTTTATTCAACAGTTAAGTGATGGGAGTGGTGGGGTGGCCTAGAGGCGGAGCTCTCGCCTCACAATCAGGAGGCTGTGAGTTCAATCCTAGGTTGGGTGTCAGCAACCTGCGGCTCTGGAGCCACATGTGGCTCTTTGGGCCCTCTGCTGTGGCTCTGTCAGGTGATCCACCACTGGCTGGCCTAGCCCTCGCCTCCCAGTTACTCCTCGCCTGACCTCGCCTGGTAAGGGCAATGGCAGGGGATGGAGAAGTGGCCAGGGTAGAGACAGAGAGATACAGAGAGAAGGGGAGGGAAGGAGGGAGGGAGGGGGAGAGAGAGATGTCAAAAGGGTTTTGTGGTTCCCCATGTTTTTTAACAACCAGTTCTCTGCCCTAATGACTGGATGGGTAGACGTGGCTAGGGGATCATGTGACTGGTGGAAGTGAGTGACATTGAGTTGGCCACGCCCACCAAGGTTTTGTGGCTCCCAGTGTTTTCTTTTCTGTGGAAAATGGGTCCAAATGGGTCTTTTGAGTGTTTAAGGTTGCAGACCCCTGTCCTAGGTAGAGGCAGATATTTCTGTCTTTGGGCACAATGAGAATATATCTGCTGTGAACTCCGCATTGGCGACAGGAAGGGCATCCGGCCAGCAAACGCTCAGCTCCATTCAGTTGCTCAGACTCCACCCTGATGCAAGAGATTACAAAAGACAAAAAAATTAAAAAAAATCCAACCGTTAAGTGATGGCAAACGATCCCGCTTGCACACGATTTCCACCACGATGGGGCAGCAGGCACAGGTTCCAGATTTTTTTTGTAATTTTAATTTTTAATTCCAGAAGGAATTTTTTAAAAAACCAAGAGAGCTCCATCTTTGGCTAGAGTCCCATGCACCATCTCCTAATTATTTAACTCTTGAGTTATTTAAAGTATTTCTCTCCATCACAGGTTAGGCTTAAAATAAGAGTCAGGCATAAATAAAATGACTCTTAAAATAAGCATCAGGCATAAATAGTCATTTGAAATTCTCCCCTGCCTTTTCCATCAGCCCTTCGTGGTAGACCAGACGCCTTGAAAGCAGGTGTTGTTGGAACAGTACGGCCCAATGATTTCAAATGCAAATACAATGCAAATGATTAAAAAAAAAGAGAGAGAAGAAATTAAAGGAGGAGCATATTGTAGAAAAGTCGGTGCCACAAATAACAGGTCTGCTTCTTGGAAGGTGCTAAGCGATTATCCACAGGAGGCAGCTTCATCTCAAAGAGCACAGCAGATTGGTGGGGAAAGCACCGTTTTTCCTGGGGCTTTGCTTTCCTCACCCTGAAAAAGCTTTCACAATTCACAGCCTTTGTCTTATCGTTTTATGTTGTAATCCATAATGCTATTACAATGATCTTCCCTTTCTCCTTCTCTTGTCTCCTCCTCCCTTCCTCCTCCTCCTCTACCACCTCCCTTCCTCCTCCTCCAACTCCTCCATCTCTTCCTCCCCCTCTCTTCCTCTTCTTCCTCCTCCTCTCCCCCTCCTTCTTCTCTTCCTCCAACTCCCCCTCCCTTCCTCCTCCTCCCTTCCTCTTCTCCACCTCCTTCACCTCCTCCAACTCCTCCTCCTTCTCTTCCACCTCTCTTCCTCCTCCTCCTCCTCTCCCCCTCCTTCTTCTCCTCCTCCAACTCCCCCTCCCTTCCTCCTCTCCACCTCCTTCTTCACCTCCTCCAACTCCTCCTCCTCCTCTTCCTTCTCCTCCTCCTTCTTCAACTCCTCCATCTCTTCCTCCCCCTTTCTCTTCTTCCTCCCCCTCCTTCTTCTCCTCCTCCAACTCCCCCTCCCTTCCTCTCCTTCTTCTCCTCCTTCTCCTCCTCCTCTTCCACTTCTCTTCCTCCTCCTCCTCCTCCTTCTCCAACTCCTCCATCTCTTCCTCAACCTCTCTTCCTCCACCTCCTCCTAGGTATGCCTTCTCTCGGCCAGTCATTCTTCAGGGATTAACTGACAATACCGTGAGTGCCCCTGCATTATAAATTCAGATAAGGTATCACAGAATCGAAGGGCTGAAAGGGATTTTGGAGGTCTTCTAGTCCAACCCCCTGCTCGAGCAGGAGACCCTAGACCATTCCAGACAAAGTGGCTATCCAATCTCTTCTTAAAAACCTCCAGCAATGGAGCACCCACAACAGCAAGCCATTCGACCGATTGTTTAATTGTTCCCACTGTCAGGAAATTGCTCCTTGGTTCCAGATTAGAAGCAGTGCTATCCTAATCTCTGTCGGATATGGGAATCGTAAGGGATTACCCGTAATCGGCAGTAAAATGCACTTACCTTCGCTACCAGTTCAGAAATGTGAGTGCGTGTGCCAGTGATGGGTTTCAAAATTTTACTACCAGTTCTGTGGGTGTGGCTTGGTGAGCTTGGCAGGGGAAGGTTACTGCAAAATCCCCATTTCCTCCCAATCAGCTGGGACATGGGAGGCAGAGAATAGATGGGGATGGGGCCAGTCAGAATTTTTACTACCGGTTCTACAAACTATTCAAAATTTCCACTACCGGTTCTCCAGAACTGGTGAGAACCTGCTGAAATCCACCTCTGGCACAGAGCCTTCTGTACATGCGCAGAGGGTCAAAACCGGGATGTAATGATATCCCGGCGGGTGGGCGGAGCCTCCCACTGCCAGCCCTACCAGCTCGCTCGTAATTTCACCGCTGGAATTACATCTCTGTAATTCCCAGAGATTAACTACCCCATAGTTGTATTTCACATGGACTCTGGCCAATGCAATCTTGTTTTGCAGTCAGGAAAAAAAAATATTTTTGGAGGTGTGGGGTGTAAAAATTGGAGGTGTCTCTCCATGCTGATTCCCTTCTGCGCTCACAGGAATTCCAGGCTCAGTGCACCAAAGATCAGCTGTTGGCCCAGTTTGGAGAACATGTGGTTCGTCTCAGTACCGCCAACACCTACTCTTACCACAAAGGTGAGGATGCAGAAAAAACACTTCTTCCCCAATTGTGCCCCAAGCCGAGGTGAGAGTGAGCTGAGACACAGAGCTGCAATTTTACACACCTGTCAGATGCAAGAAATCAAGGACTAGGATGGAGTTCAAAAGTAGCCCTCGAGTTTCATTTAGTGACCGGTTAGATGTTACCACGGCACTGGAAAAAGTGACTTATGACTGTTTTTCACACTTATGACCGTTGCAGCACCCCAGGGTCACATGATCAAAATTCAGCCGTTTGACAACTGACTCATATTTATGACGGACACGGTGTCCTGGGGTCGTGTCAGGGGTGGGTTCCACTTTACTACCGGTTCACCGCAGGAATGCGCAAGTTATTATTAACTTAATAACTGTAGTGATTCACTTTACAACTGTAGCAAGGAAGGCCGTAAAATGGGGCGAATTCATTTAACAGCAGTCTCGCTTAGCAACAGAAACTTTGGGCTCAATTGGGGGTCGTAAGCCGAGTTCTACCGCTACTGCAAGTTTATTTCATGATATGTACAAGCAACAATCTGAACCGCTAACGGTCAAAGTGAATTTACGCCAGATAAGAGTCAATGGACTTCAAGGGGGACTGGACTTATAAGGATTCCAAACTAATGATGTATTTGACTCCACCCTCAGCCTCCCCCTAGTCATCTCCTACAACACCCTCATTAAAAAAAAAAAAAACACTCCTTATTCTGCTGAGCGTGGTACAAAAAGTCGGCTTAAAAGATTGCACAGCATTTGAGTTCTTACTGGCTGTTCCTTTGATGCAGTTGATCTACCCTTCCAAGATTATGTGGATCATTTGCTGGAACCCCAGGATCCGGCTTCCCTAGGAAGTGGTGAGTAGGACGTAACTATTGCTCGGCATAAATCAGATCTTCTTGCTTCCTTGATCCATGGCAACCCAAACTTAGTCTGGATTTCACAGACCAGAATCAGCTGATCTTCCAGGTAGAGTACAGATAGTCCTCGACTTACAACAGTTCATTTAGTTACTGTTCAAAGTTACAGCGCCACTGGAAAAAAGTGATTTACGACCATTTTTCATACTTACGACCATTGTAGCATCCCCGTGATCCCGTGATTAAAATTCAGATGCTTGACAACTGACTCATATTTATGATGGGCACAGGCTCCTGGGATCATGCGATCCCCTTTTGCGACAAGCGGAATGTGGAAGCCAGGTTTACTTAACAACCGGGTTACTAAGTTAAGAACTGCAGTGATTCACTTAACAACAATGGCAAGAAAAGTCGTAAAATGAGATAAAATTCACTTAACAAAGGTCTAACTTAGCGACTTCTGAGCTCAATTGTGGTCATATGTCGAGGACTACCTGTAGTCTAGACCTGAATACCAAAATTATGAATATGAAAACGACTTTTTTATGATAGGATTACAGTAACAAATCTTGCAACTCTGAATGCACTTTCCCCTCCCTTCCCTTTAATTTCAAAAGAACAAGAGTCAATTTTTGTATAGTGGTTAAGGTGCTGGCCTAGAAACTAGGAGACCATGAGTTCTAGTCCTGCCTTAGGCATGAAAGCCTGCTAGGTGACTTTGGGTCGATCATTCTCTCTTAGTCCAACAGACCTCACAGGGTTGTTGTGGGGGAAAATAGGCGGAGGAAACAGTAGTAGTTTGAATTGCTTGTAAAATAATAAAGATGGAATAAAGGTAAAGGTTCCCCTCGCACATATGTGCTAGTCGTTCCTGACTCTAGGGGGCAATGTTCATCTCCATTTCAAAGCCGAAGAGCCAGCGCTGTCCGAAGACGCCTCTGTGGTCATGTGGCCAGCATGACTCAACGCCAAAGGCGTACGGAACGCTGTCACCTTCCCAACAAAGGTGGTCCCTATTTTCCTACTTGCATTTTTTACCTGCTTTCGAACTGCTAGGTTGGCAGAAGCCGGGACAAGGAACGGGAGCTCACCCCGTTACGCGGCACTAGGGATTCGAACCGCTGAACTGCCGGTCTTTCGATCGACAAGCTCAGCATCTTAGCCAACTGAGCCACCGCATCCCTAAAAGATAGGATCGAAATCTAATAAATAAACTAAGTCTGAGACGCTTTCACAAAGTACATTTCTGCTCCGGACTCAGATTTCCTTTATCTTTGTTTCGACTGCAGTTATTTTCACTGCTCATTATGGATAAAGTTATCTCCCTTGCAAATGATCTTCTCTCCCAGATGTTTTTTTTTTTTTTCCCTTGAAGATACTGAGACAAGAAGGTTGCAGGTGCAAAGGGACCAAAACCCAATTTAGTCCCTGGTTTTGGCCTCCAGCACCCAAGAAAAGCAAAGGATCTGTTGGGAAAAACGACTAACTTCTCTGTCTTTCCTTCTTCCCTGCAGAAACCCTCTACTTCTTCGGAAACAATAATTTCACTGAGTGGGGGTCCCTCTTCAAGAAATACAACCCACCACCTTTCAGGATTCCAGGCACCACGGGAGCATACAGTTTTGGGATTGGGGGTCAGTAGCTGGTATCTTTAGGAGATGTTTTAACACCTTGACGGGGCAACAGTGTTGGCTTCGTAGCTTCATCTGCTTTGTTAGGACCAGGTAGCAATAGCCCTTAGACTTATATACCGCTTCACAGTGCTTTACAGCCCTGTTTGAGCAGTTTACAGAGTCAGCCTCTTGCCCCCCAACAATCTGGGTCCTCATTTTACCGACTTCGGAAGGATGGAAGGCTGAGTCAACCTTGAGCCAGTCAGGATCGAACTCCTGGCAGTTGGCAGAGTCAGCCTGCAATACTGCATTCTAACCACTGTGCACCATGGATGGATGGATGGATGGAAGGAAGGAAGGAAGGAAGGAAGGGCAATAGAAATAGCCCTTAGACTTATATACCGCTTCACAGTGCTTTACAGCCTCTCTAAGCAGTTTACAGAGTCAGTCTCTTGCCCCCAACAATTTGCGTCCTTCTTAGTGCCAAATCTGTATGTCTCCTTCGTTCCAAGGACACAAAACTATCACCAAAAAAGGATCGTCTGTGGATTCTCTGCCAAAAAACTAAAAACGGGTTCCTTGGGTGTTCATTGGGTCACACGAAGCCCATCTTCACCCAGGGCCAATCAGATACTAGCTAGAAGCAGAGACGTCTCTTCCCCTTCTGCCATTGCTATCCAGTGCACGAAATCAGAGGTCCAGACAGTTGAAAAGACTACACTGTAGGTTTATGGTCCGCCAAAGCTCTATAGAAGAATCTGAACTACTAACAGCCAAAGCGAGTTGGTGATACGGTAGATAAGAACAGAACTCAAGATGGGCTGGATTGAAATCACTTGTGGGCACCAAAGGGCTCGAGACTGATGACACACTTGACTCCTCCATCGGTCTCAGCCAGGTCGTCTCCTACACTACACCTCCCTGGCAACTGGTCTTGAGAGGCGCAATATCTCCAACAATGAAGCACAGCGTCTTCAAGCCTAAGAGTCCTCAGGAGGGTCAGCCTTCAGTCACCCATGTCAGTATATGTCACGTGGCAATTTCATAATGTCACAGAAGTCCATGATGCTGATGGGATAGCTCTGTCCAGCAGGTCTAATATATTAGATTCGGGCAGGTTTTACATTATGTTACTACCGGTTTGCCACGTGCCCTGTTTGTGCGCACAGCTGCCTTCCGCGCAAGCACCCGGCCTCGAAAACGTCCCTAAATAGGATAGCATAGAGCCAGGGCTGTGGGCAGGCCCATCTGTGATTTCCGCTACCAGTTCAGGCCCGAACCGGCTGAATACCAGCTCTGGATTCGGGTAGGTTCCTACAAAGAACCAGATTCCAAAGGTCGAGTCATATGCCAATGACCTTTGGGCTGAGCCTAGGATCCACCAAGATTATTCGTACAGAATGTTCATTGTGTGGTCAGAAAGCTTTGTCTTTCTCTCTCTCTCTCTCTCTCTTTTTTAAAAATATTTTGTTATGACGCAATATGACAATCACATAACATACAACATATAAATATCTCCTTTTTTAAAAACCATGTTTTTTCATGGTCTACTTTCCATTTTGTATCTTTCCTCCCTATATCTCTCTTACTATTTCATTTTTTCCATTGTCCCTTTTTCTTTGGTTACATTGTATTTTCTAACACTGATAAACTTAATTTTATACATTTCTATACATTTGTTATAAACATATTTTATACTTTTGACTTCTTCCCTGTGTTTATTATTCTTTATTTCTAGACTCAAGACCCATTCATACCATTTGTTCCAAATTATATAATAATCTGTCTCTTCTTTTTCTTTTAATTTCTTTTGTTAATCTGTCCATCTCGGCACATTCTAAAACTTTTTCTATCACTTCTTCGTCTGTTGGAGTTTTTTCCTGTTTCCAATTTTGTGCATATGTTATTCGTGCAGCAGTTATGGTATGTAGAATCAGATATTTTATTTCTTTGGTGTATGTTCTCATTAATATTCCTAACAAGAATGTTTCCGGCTTTCTTTCAATTGGTTGATCTATTATTTTTTCTATCCATTTTTTTATATTTGTCCAAATTTTTTTTGCCGAGAGCTTTGCCTTTCTCAAGCATCCTTCTGTCCCAGTTGAGAATTCTGGACCGTGCTCCAGGTCATTGAGATAAAGAAACAATGCGATTCTCGATCTGGATTTAATTTCTCCTTTTTCTCTTTTTTTCCAATCTCTTTTCAGGGTCTGGTTCCGGAGTGCCATTTCATTGGCACGGGCCTGGCTTTTCGGAGGTCATATTTGGGAGGAAGGTGAGTGGACCAACAAGGCGTTCAGTGATGGGCTGCTGAGGATTCACAGGGGTTCGCGAGAACCTCTAGCTAAGATTCTGTGCAGTTTGGAGAACCTCTGAATCTCACTCCTGGCTGGCCCTGCCCACCTCTCCCCTAACAGGAGTCCCCACGCGGCCCGTTTTGGATGCAGGTAAGTGCGGGGCGTGCGCGGAGGCTCAGGGAGGGCAATAAACAGGCCTACCGGAAGCCTGGAGAAGCCATTTTCACCCTCCTGGAGGCTCAAGAAAAACCTCTGGAGCCTGGGAAGGGCAAAAACACCCCCCGCCCCACCGTGGTGCCTGTTTTTCGCCCTCTCCAAGTCTCCATGTGCGCCCTGCACTTACCTGCATCCAAAATGGCCATGTGGGGGACTCCTGGGAGGGGCGGGGTGGGAGGGCGGGATCAGCCAGGAGTGGAATTTGGAGGTTCTCTGAACTGCATAGAATCTTAGCTAGAGGTTCTCGCGAACCCCCAGCAGCCCACCCCTGCATGCAGTGGTATAAAGCTTGTTCCTTACGACTTGAACTCTCTCTCTCTCTCTGCCCAGCACTGGTTCCTGTATCCTCCGGAGAAAACGCCGGCGTTCCACCCCAACAGGACGACCCTGTCCTGGTTCCTGGATACGTACCCTTCCTTGCCGCCCTGGGAGAAGCCGGTGGAGTGCACCATCCATCCAGGAGAGGCAGGTTGCTGTAGGGCTGTGTGTATGCGCACGCATCCCTTTCGCCCCGTGTACAGACGGGGCTTCCAGGCAGAGCGCACAAAGCACCACCAAGCTCTATTGGTTCAACACTGGTTTTAGCCAACATGGCACAGTCGCCTGGATTCGCACAACCGCCTTAGGCACACAAACGAAGGTTCCCAAACATCAGCCTGCGGGTTCAGATTTTGGTGCATCGAAGAGGATTCTTCAATTGCGTAGGAAAAGCTTTCCCTTTTTGTACCATTTGAAAAATTATGATTCAGCAATCATAATTTGGGGCTTTTGTAAGTAAGTCCTCGAATTAGGAATGGTTGCTTAGGGACCCTTTGAAGTTAGAAATGGACCCCAGTGGTGGGTTTCAATTTTTTTTACTACCGGTTCTGTGGGGGTCGTTTGATGGGCGTGGCAGGGGAAGGATACTGCAAAATCCCCATTCCCTCCCCACTCCAGGGGAAGGATACTGCAAAATCTCCATTCCCACCCCACTCCTGGGAGAAGGATATTACAAAATCTCCATTCCTTCCCCACTCCAGGGGAAGGATACTGCAAAATCTCCATTCCCTCCCCACTCCTGGGAGAAGGATATTACAAAATCTCCATTCCTTCCCCACTCCAGGGGAAGGATATTGCAAAATCTCCATTCCCTCCCTACTCCAGGGGAAGGATACTGCAAAATACCCACTCCTGGGGGAAGGATACTGCAAAATCCCCATTCCCACCCCACTCTGGGGCCAGCTAGAGGTGGCATTTGCCGGTTCTCCAAACTACTCAAAATTTCCACTATCGGTTCTCCAGAACCTGCTGGATTTCACCCGTTTTGGACTCTGAAAATGGAACTTACAAAGAGGGATTCAAAGTGTTGATATCTGCCCCTTTCACGGTTACATAACCACCTTCTGAGCACCTGGAAAGTGGCTCACATATATGGCCATTCACCCCAAACTCATGCGAATGCAATTTATGACATTTTGGTTAAAAACTGGGATTTATTTCTGGTTTCCCGCCAACATTGCCCCGTGGCAAACAATGGATTTGTTTTACAACCTCTGCAAGAAAAGGTTATAAAAATCAGGTGCAGTCATGCGTCATTACAACCATCACAACTTAAAACCAAAATTGTGGGCTCAATTAGGGTCATTAAGACAAGGAATACTTGTATTCCAAGCTTTCCAGGGCTGGCTGGAACCCCAGGCTCTCTGCTGTGCATCACTGGCTTAGAATAAGGTTTCTTAAACTTGCCCTTGCTGGGGATTTCTAGGAGTTGGAAGTCCACGCGTCTTAAAAATTGGCAATTTTGAGAAACAAGGGCTTAGAACAAGGTATGAACTCTGCAGATAAGTAGTTTTGTTCCCATCAAGTAGGAGGATTAGCTTGAGGCAGAAAAGAAAGGAAGAAAGGAGCGGGGGGGGGAAGGAAAGGGGGAGGGAGGGAAAGAAGGAAGGAGGGAGGAAGAAAGGAAGAAGGAAGGAAGGAAGGGGGAGGAAAGGACAGAAGGAAGGAAAGGGGGAGGGAGGAAGAAAGGAAGGAGAAGGAAGGGAGGGGGAGGGAAGGAAAGGAAGGAAGGAAAGGAGAAGGAAGGGGGAGGGAGGAAAAGAAGGAAGGGGGGAGGAAGAAGGAAGGAAGAGGGAGGGAAGGAAGGAAAGGAAGGAAGAGGGGGGAAGGAAAGTAAGGGGGAGGGAAAGAAGGAAGGAGGAAGGGAGGGAGAAGGAAGGGGGAGGGAAGGAAAGGAAGGAAGGGGGAGGGAGGGAGGGAGGGAATGAAGGAGGAAGGAAAGAAGGGGGAGGGAAGGAAAGGAAGGAAAGATCGTCTACAAAGCCATTGCATCTGAAGTCATTCTCTCTTTCCTTCCAGATTCTGTATTTTCCAGATCACTGGTGGCACGCAACCCTCAACCTGGACACCAGTGTTTTCATCTCCACATTCCTGGGTTAGCAGCTCCAAGTGACACCTTCTCTATGTCGGAACTCTTGCCACCATTCCTTGTGCAAAGAAATTGGATTTCTTGGCCCTTTCAAACCTCCATGCTGGTCTACCGATTGAAAATTGCCCGTCTCCCCGTAAGATGAACGGCACAATCGTTCATTTGGGCACAATGCTTCGGGGCCAGAGACTATAACTTCCATCACCCGGAAATATTTCGGTTGGCTTGTCCAATGGAGTTGACGAAATTCAACAGCCTGAAGACCTCATGAAGGTGGTGGCCATCAGCAATGGTTGACCATAGTAAAACCATCTCTATGGCCATTTAGACCAGCAGAGGTGATGTGGTCCCAACTGACCATACACTCATCTTTCTCAGGGATCTCCTCCTAAACCTTTTCAGCCAGTATCTCAGGACCAACTCCACCCCCCACCCCCACCCCCCAATTTCTCTGTCTCTCTCTGTCACCCTCCCTCCCTCCCTGTTGTGGATGGAATCCTGATTCAGTTAATTTTCTGTTTCTCTCTCTCTCTCTTTCTCTCTGTGTTAATCTCTGTTACCCTTTGTTTCTCTGTTTTTCTCTGTTGCTCTCTCTCTGTTTCTGAGTTTCTCTCCATTCTGTTTCTCTGTTATTCTGTTACTCTTTGTTTCTGTTTTTCTCTCTGTTGCTCTCTCTCTCTTTTTCTGTTTCTGTTTTTCTCTGTTTTTCTCTGTTGCTCTCTGTTTTTGTGTTTCTCTCCATTCTCCGTTTCTCTGTTATTCTGTTACTCTTTGTTTCTGTTTTTCTCTCTGTTGCTCTCTCTCTCTCTTTCTGTTTCTCTGTTTCTCTGTTTTTCTCTCTGTTGCTCTTTCTGTTTCTGTTTCTCTCCATTCTCTGTTTCTCTGTTATTCTGTTACTCTTTGTTTCTCTGTTTTTCTCTCTGTTGCTCTTTCTGTTTCTCTCCATTCTGTTTCTCTATTATTCTATTACTCTTTGTTTCTCTGTTTTTCTCTCTGTTGCTCTCTCTCTTTCTGCTTCTGTGTTTCTCTCCATTCTGTTTCTCTCTGTGTTATTCTCTCTGTTACTGTTTGTTTCTCTGTTTTTCTCTCTGTTGCTCTCTCTTTCGGTTTCGGTTTCTTTTCATTACTCTCTGTTACTCTCTCTTTCTCTGTTTCTCTGTTTCTCTCTCTCCATTTCTGTCAGTTTCTCTTTCTCGATTTCTCTCCGTTTTCTCTCTCTCTCTGTTTCTGTTTCTCTCTGTTTCTCTATTTCTCTCTCTCTTTCTTTCTCTCCCTCTCCCTGTGTTTCTCTCTCTCCCTCTCTCTCTCTGCCTGCCTGCAGAGGTAACCACTACTGTTTCTCTTGCGTTGTCAGCCAGCTCTTCCAACTCCCCAGGGGATATTTACACCACCAGGTGACTAAAAATAATTTAAACGGCTCAAAATTACAGCCTTGCAGGGCAGGTAGGAAATCTCGTGACTTGTATGCAAGGGTTGGTCAGCAACCTGAGGGCGAACAGACCTGGTTTCACCTGGAAGCAACCTGTTTGTTCCTCCTGCTCCCCCTGTTTTTCTGGCAGGGCATGCCTACATTCCTTTCCTTTTCTCTTGCAAAATGGTTTTCCTGCCAACTGGATGTACAGAAACGCGACCGGCAGATTCTGGTCTCGTTTCGGTCAGATTTATATCTCCTTGGCTGATGTGGAATACCAGAGCAGATCTTAGCATAAACATTTTATTTTTTACAAAAACGCAACGTGTGTTTCAGTCAAGGGTTAATTTCGTTCTGGCTTTTCCTCTGGAGAGTTTGCTGATTTATTTATATCTCACCTGCATTTCTTTTTAGAAGTAACTCAAGGTGGCAAGCATACCTAATACTCCTCCTTCCTCCCATTTTCTCCACAAACGAAAACCATGGGAGATGAGTTGGGTTGAGAGTGACTGACTGGCCCAAGATCCTCCAACTGGCTTTCATGCCTAAGATGGGACTAGAATTCACCGTCTCCTGGTGATTGGCGCCAAGTCACCCAGTTTTTGTATCTAAGACGGGACTAGAACTCACTGTCTCCTGGTGATTGGCGCCACGTCACCCAGGTAGTTTTCGTGTCTAAGGCAGGACTAGAACTCACCGTCTCCTGGTGATTAGCGCCAAGTCACCCAGTTAGTTTTTGTGTCTAAGGCGGGACTAGAACTGTCTCCTGGTGATTGGCGCCAAGTCACCCAGTTTTCGTGTCTAAGGCAGGACTAGAACTCACCATCTCCTGGTGATTGGCTCAGAGGCATTCAACCGGCTTTCATGCCTACGGTGAGATTAGAATTCCTAGTCTCCTAGTGATTGGCTCAGTCACCTAGCTGGCTTTTCATACCTAATGCAGGACTAGAAATCACTGTCTCCCAGTTTCTAATGGCCTTAACCATTAGATCAAATTAGCGCTTTAGTTTCCTTGCTTTGGTCTTCCTTGCACGTCTTCCTTGACGTGCAGTTCCCAACTACTATTTGCAAGGGCAACTATTCACAGATGATGATTCAGGTTCAGCTAGACATTCCAGAGATTCACCGCAGATACACAAGACCCAAGATTAGAAAAGCTGTCACAGTTGTGATGAAAATATTGGTCTTGAAGGCTTCCAAGCTTCGTCAGATTTCTTTCCAAGTTGGAATGTGCCAAGCCAATGAGTCAACTTGTCTTTTTCCTCCCCCGTTATCGACCTTGAGGGCCATCTACAAAAGAACCAAGCTTCTGATTGATGGCCCTCCAGATTCACCTCCATCTGGTCTTGACCTTATTTTGGGTTTCTGGACAGGGTGGTGGACTACCATCTTCCTGTGCCCCTGTTCCCCAAGCAGCTTTACTCAAAGCATCTGAGCATTATCTAGAATGGAACTGATGGCCAACGGTGTAGCTGGTGAAAACCAGCTACATAGTCCCCGTTAGCATGTTTTCCCTATATTTCTCCTCTTCTTCTTTTGCCATGTCCATCATTGGACGTTGGCGATCCTATTTTTATCAACAGCCGCACGAAAAAAGGGCTGTTGAGTTTTGTCCAAACCGGTCCCTTAGATTTTGAAGCCATGATCTTCTTCTTCTGCCTGGATCTCGTTTGCCTTCCATCTTTCCCTTGGAGGATTAAGTGAAGGATGCCGTATTTTTCCGGGTGTCGCATCACATGTCCAAAATATTCTAACTTTCGCTTTTTTATGGTTTTGATGATTTCCCTTGGCTTTCCCAGGTGGCTTATCACCACCTCATTTCTGATTTTGTCAACCCAGTTTATATGTAACAGCCGCCTGTCAATCCACATTTCACATGCTTCTCGTCTCTTCAAGTGGCTTTCCGTCAGAGACCATATAACGGGCCCACAACCACCCGGGTTGCAGCGCATTGCTGGGCCTCGAGTCGTTTGGAAACCAGGCTGCAGAAGTGGCAAGCGGGCACAGGCATACATCCCCACTGGCATTAGCAGGCAAGTGCATGTGCTCCATTTGCACGCAGGGTGGCAGAGGTGGTTTTCGGCAGGTTCTGACCAGTTCTGGAGAACCGGTAGCGGAAATTTTGAGTAGAACCTGTAAATACCACCTCTGGCTGGCCCCGCCCCCATCTATTCTCTGCCTCCCGAGTCCCCGCTGATCGGGAGTAAATGGGGATTTTGCAGTAATCTTCCCCCTGGAGTGGGGAGGGAATGGGGATTTTACAGTATCCTTCCCCTGCCACGCCCACCAAGCCATGCCACGCCCACAGAACCGGTAGTAAAAAAAATTTGAATCCCACCACTGCATGGTGGATGTGAATGCCCACCGCTCGTGCAAATGGAGCTGCATACATCCACGCCTGCCATGCACACGGACCCATCCCCTCTCCCCCACCTACCCCGCCAACTGGCAAAGGCAGATAGGTTGGGGAACTTTTTTGTCATAAGGGATCCGTTTCTAAAAGCGGAGTTCAACATAAGAGGCTGGCCCACGTCACGCTTAGTTTTTCATCTGTATTCATAGTATTTGGCTTTAATGTTAAGTCTTTTCTGTTTGTGGAATGGGTACAGGCAGTCCTCGACTTACAACAGTTCATTTAGTGACCATTCAAAGTTACGACGGCACTGACAAAAATGTAACTCGCGGCTATTTTTCCTAGTTACGAGCTTTCCAACATCGCCATGACCGTGTGATCAAAATCCAGATGCTTTCATATTTAGGATGGTCACAGCGTCCCAGGTTCATGTGATTCCCCTTTTGCAGCCTTCTGGCAAGCAAAGTCCAATGGGGGGAAAGCCAGATTCACTTAGCAACCAGATGACTAACTAATCGACGGCAGCAGTTCGCTTAACAACGGTGGCATGGGAAGGTGGTAAAATGGGGCAAAACTCATTTAGCAAATGTCTCACTTAAAGAGATTTAAGGGCTCAACTGCGGCTGTAAGTCGAGGACTGGTACATGTCAAATAGGTGAATCCTTCATCCAGAATTGATACCCCTAGATATCAGTGAAGGCATAGGACAGCGATGGCTAATCTTTTTGCCGTGTACCAAAAGCATGGGGAGCGTGGGGGGGTCACGGCCACACATGCCCACACCCATAATTCAGTGTGCCCCGCCCCCCACCCCTGCACTACTACTGCTTTTGGCACAGGATGGCATGGTGGGCCCAGTAGGCCCATTTTTCGCCCTCCCCAGGCTCCAGAGCCTTTCTAGGAGCCTGAGGAGGGCGAAAACGGCCTTTCTCCCCCCCCCACCCTCTGGAGGCCGGAAATAGCCAGTTTCCCGACTTCTGGTGGCCCCGGAAGGCCCAAAAATCAGCTGGCCAGCACGCACATGCGCTCGAGTGCTCACCGATATGGCTCCGTGTGCCACCTGTGGCTATTTTTCAGGCCCTTTTCAGGCTGTTTTTCAGGCCATTTTTTGCTATTTTTCAGGCTGTTTTTGAGGCCATTTTTCGGGCCATTTTTCGGCTGAAAAACAACCCGAAAATGTCCTGAAAACGGCCTGAAAAATGTCCTGGTTTGGGCTGTTTTTGGGGCCCTTTTCAGGCCATTTTCTGGCGCTCCAGCGCCCACGAAGATCAGCTGGACGGGGCTCATGCATGTGCCAGAAACCCAAAGACCAGCTGGCAACGGCACGCATGCCCACAGTGAGGGCTTTGCGTGCCAGCTCTCGCTCACGTGCCATAGGTTCGCCATCATGGTTATAGGGTTCTTCTGCTTGAGCTGGAGTTTGGACTAGAAGACCTCCAAGGTCCCTTCCAACTCTTGTTATTCTGTTTTCCGTGTTCTCTTTAACTAGGCTGCAATTCCTTATTGGTGAGGCAATGGCATTTTGGGCATGCTGAGAGAGAAATTAACCAGCAAAAGGAAGACAAGATCTTCAAAGGAGACAGGAGGATGTCCAGGTGCCAGTAGAAAGTTGTTGGGTTTTTTTTTTTTTGTCTTCAAACAGGCACCCAGGCACCTTCCCTCCTTCCCCACTTTAGCTGCAATTTGAATATTCGATTAAAAAAATATTTTATCATCGTTTCCTCGCAGGAGAGTAATTTCCAGATCCTTTTTTTCTCTCGCGCTCATCGGCTCCGAGAATCTTAATTGGAGAGCCCAACAATGCCGTCCCAAAATAAAAGAGCAGGATATGAGCGGAGCTGCGGGGGAGGAAAAGCCCCAACTCTGCAAAAAGTTAATTTGGTTTAATGCCTGCGTGGTCCCAAGGCGGAGGGAAAAATGGAACAGAGTGTCCCAGATAAGGTGCCGCTGCCACGTTGCAGGTGAGCTTTTTGCCTTGCAACGTTTGGCTGTATGTGTTAAATGGAAGCAATAAGACGTGCAAAAGAATTTTTGACTAGCGATAGCAATAGCACTTCTATACCGCTTCACTCTTCTATAAAGAGTGTTTTAGAGCCTTCTCGAAGGAGTTTACAGAGTCAGCATCTTGTTCCCCAACAACCTGGGTCCTCATTTTACCAACCTCGGAAGGATGGAAGGCTGAGTCAACCTTGAGCCAGTCAGGATCGAACTGCTGGCAGTGGGCAGAGTTTGCCTGCAGTGCTTCATTTAACCACTGCACCACCACAGCTAATCAGCAAGAGCACTTACTTATATACGTCTTCACAGTGCTTTACAGCCCTCTGTAAGCGGTTTACAGACAGCCTATTGGCCCCAACGATCTGGGTCCTCATTTTACCCACCTCGGAAGGACAGAAGGCTGAGTCAACCTTGAGCCGGTCAGGATCGAACTGCTGGCAGTGGGCAGTTAGCCTGAAATGCTGCATTCTAACCACTGTGCACTATGGAAGAAAGGAAGGAAGGAAGGAAGGAAGGAAGGAAGGAAGGAAGGAAGGAAGGAAGGAAGGAAGGAAGGAAAGGACAGCAATCGCTTCATAGTGCTTTTACAGCCCTCTCTAAGCGGTTTACAGAGTCAGCCTCTTGCCCCCCAACAATCTGGGTCCTCATTTTACCCACCTTGGAAAGGTGGGAGGCTGAGTCAACCTTTAGCCAGTCAGGATTGAACTCCAGACTGTGGGCAGAGTCAGCCTGCAAAACCACATTTTAACCACTGCGCCACCAGGGCTCCTAATGCAACATCCAATCAACTACAGCAATAGCGCTTAGACTTGTATACCGCTTCACAGTGCTTTCCAGCCCTCTCTAAGTGGTTTACAGAGTCAGCACATTGCCCCCCCAACAATCTGGGTCCTCATTTTACCGACCTCAGAAGAATGGGAGGCCGAGTCAACCTTGAGCCAGTCAGGATCGAACTGCTGACAGTGGGCAGTTTGCCTGCAATGCTTTGTTCTAACCACTGCGCCACTACAGCTAATCAGCAAGAGCACTTCGCCTAGGGCTATCAAACTCCCGGTCAGCAGGCCAGATACATCATCTGCTGGCCACGCTTATGCCCAGTTTAGTGAAGGGGGGGGGAAGTCCCGCTACGTCATGTGACGTCACTGTGACGACCTGAGTTTGACACCCCTGATTTAGACTTATATACTGCGTCACAGGGCTTTACAGCAGGGGTGAAATGCTCCCGGTTCAGACAGGATCGCCCGATCCGGTAGCAATGGGGGTGGGTGGTTTGGAGAACCGCTAGCAAAAATCCCTGCCCCCCCCATTGCCCAGCTGAGCTGCGCAATCATCAGAGGCTTTTTTTAAAAAAATTTAAAAGCATTTTTTCTACAACCTTTTTGGCCGAAAAAATGCTTTTAAAAGTAAAAAAAAAAAAGCCTCTGATGATCGTGCAGCTCAGCTGGGATCATCAGAGGCTTTTAAAAAAGAAAGAAAGCCTCTGCCCATCAGGCAAGTCAGCTGGGATCGTCAGAGGCTTTAAAAGCACTTGTTTTACAACCTCTTCAGCTGAAAAAATGTAGGAAAAATGGTTTTAAAAGTTAAAAAAAAAAAGTTGGCCACGCCCACACCCACTCAGTCATATTACCCCCCCCCACCAAGCCACGCCCACAGAACCGGTAGTAACAAATTTTACATTTCATCACTGCTTTACAGCCCTTTCTAAGCAGTTTAAAAGAGTCAGCCTATTTCCCCCCAATAATTTGGGTCCTTGCAAATGGCGACCACGTGGCCCCAGGATGCTGCAACCGGTTGTAAACCCAGGCCAGCTGGTGAGCACCTGAATCACGATCATCCGATTATGGGGATTGCTGTGACAAGTTGTGTGAACCACCGGTCACAGGTCACTTTTTTTTCCAGTACCATTATAACTTTGAACAGTCGCTGAACAAACAGTCGTAAGTGGAGGACTATCTCTAGTGGGCCCAACACTGAAAGGAGCAATAGATGCGGCAATACAGGTAGTCCTTGTTTTACGACAGTTCATTTAGTGACCGTTTGAAGTTACAGCGGCACTGAAAAAAAGGGACAATTACAGTAACAGAGTTGGAAGGGACCTTGGAGGTCATCTAGTCCAACCCCCTGCTCACGCAGACCTACACTAGGGATTTGAATCGCCGAACTGCTAACCTTTCTGATCGACAAGCTCAGTGTCTTAGCCACTGAGCCATCTAGTTAGGGCTAGGGACTTACGACTGTTCTTCACACTTTATGACCGTCGCAGCATCCCCAGGGTCACATGATTTACACATTCAGACGCTTGGCAACTGGCTCACATTTATGACGCTTGCAGTGTCCCGGGGTTACGTGATCCTCCGTTTTGCGACCTTCCGACGAGCAAAGTCAGAAGGGGAAGCCAATTCCACTGAATAACCGTGTTACTAACGTGGCAAGGAAAATCATAAAAGGGGGACAAAACTCACTTAACAGATTCCTCACTTAGCAAGGTAAACTGTGGCCGTAAAGTCGAGGACTACCTGTAGATGGATGTAAAAAAAACAAAACAAAAAAAACAGCAGGATTTTCTTCAGCTGATCCCTGTATCTTTGCCTGGGTAGGATTCCTGGCCCTTCCCACTCAAAAGTATTTTACTCCTGTTCCAAAGAATTAAAATAAATAAATAAATCCAGAAAGGACCTAGGCCCATGTTGGCGAACGTAAGGTACGCGTGCCTGAGGTGGTACTCAAGAGTCCTCTCTGTGGGCAAACGTGCCATTGCCAACTGCTGTTCTGCTTTCCGGCACGCCAGCCAGCTGGTCTCCATGGGCAGAGCGCCAAAAGACGCCCTGAAAACAGCCAAAAAACGGGCCGTTTTCAGGCCATTTTTTGGGCCGTTTTCAGACCGTTTTTGGCCGTTTTTCAGGCCAACGTGTGCAAACATTCTGTCCAGCTGATCTTCAGGTTTCTGGCATTCCGGTTTGGGCACTCGGGTGCCGAAAAGATTTGCCATCACTGACATCGGCTGATTTTCCCATTTGTCTTCCCTCAGAGGGAAAACTCCCAATCAGTAGGCTCCAATAAAACTGCAAACTATGCTGTGATGATTGAAGTAGGGAAGGGGAGGGGAGAAGTTTAATTCAAAACCAACCCGAAAACATAAAACTTTTTTTTCAGTACTATAATAAATCAAAACAAATTACTCAGAAAGGGACCGCGGGGCTCCAGCTCTCTTCTCCCCCCTTCTTCCCTCAATACAATTTTTCTGCCAGCTGGGCAGACCGTTTCTCCCCGAATTCCAGTCCACTTGGAGAAAAGACGAAATAATGAACCATCTCTCTTCGCCCCCTCCCTGATGCGCCCCCAAATCGGTGGCCGTTTATTTACAGAGAAGCAGATGCGGTACTTCGGGCTCTTCTTGAACAGGCAGGAAAATGGCGGTCGAGAAGGAAAACTTTGTACAGGTAAAGAGGTCAGGAAAAGAAGCAACGGCTGGAGGGGTTTCCTGGAAGGTAAGGTGGGTGAGTGGGGGGGGCGGATCCAGTCTTTACTCCACGGAGAGGCCAGGTCCTTTGCGAGGGCCGGTGGCGTGGGGAGGAAGGCGTGCTGAGCAAGGGAGGGCGAAGGGATCTGGATGGAAGTGGGAAGGGTGTGCTAACGGTGTGCTACCAAAGTCAGGTGGGCTTGGGATAAAGTGGCCCTTACGAAGCCCGGGAAAAGGTTAACTCGTCGAGCCTTGAGCTTCTGCGATGGGAACATCTTCCATTCCTGTCTGGATCAAAGCTGAGGTCTCCTTGTTGCCCGGAAGGAGATATCTGGCTCAGAAGAAGACCACAGCAACCAAGAAGCTACTCCACCTGTGTCAAGATCAAAGGCCAAGGTCTCCTCGTTGCCCAGAAGGAGATCCGGCTCAGAAGACCACGGAAGCCATGGAGCTACCCCGCCCTCCTGCCTACTGGAGGAGGGAAGGGGAGCTGATCCCCAACTCGGCCGAGCCAGGCAGGCAAAGAAAGAGGAAAGGGGGAAGATGCTAAGGCATGGGAGTGGCCCAGTGGGCAGTCTGGCGCAGTCCAGAGAGGGGGAGGCCTTTTTGGTCGCCGTAGCAGCTGGAGGTGCCCAGGAGCATTCCCCTCCTTCGCAGGTCAGTAATCTTCCACCCAGCCGTTTTCGGATATGAAGGCGTCGATCACCTCTTTCATGGCCAGATTTGGGATCAGCTGGTCCTGGGTCAGCGGACTTCGAGTCACGGGGTCAAAATGGCCGACCCGCTAGGGAGGATACAGAAGAGGAGGTTGTGTGGGGTGGGGGTGGGGTAGAGAAGCCAGAGGAGCGGATTATTTTCAGTCCAGGGATGGCCTCAATAACCACAGCAAGGCCACCCAAACCATATTCCACTGGAACTTTAAAGGCGGTTAAAGATAATACATCATGCTGGCTGGGGAATTCTGGGAGCTGAAGTCCATACATCTTAGAATTGCTGGGGTTGAGAAGCCTTGTTTTAAACCTGGCTGAGACCAATAAGCTGCTTAGGAAAACCAGTTTGAAAGGAGGGAAAACCACTCGGGCACAGAAAGCCTCAAATCCTTCATCATTTGCATCACTCAGTCCACACACACACACACACACACACACACACACACACACACACTGCCTCTTCCTCAAAAAAGGCTGCCGATCCTTAAGGACGTACCGGAGGCCAAGGATAGATCTCTGGCCACGATGTTGTGGCCAGCAGAGCTGGCAGCCGATTCGGACAGTGAGGAGGTTGGGGAGGAACATGGGCCAGTCCTGGAGTCTGGGGGAGGCTCTGATGAGGGCTCTGCGTCAGAGGCAGAGAGGGGGCCAGGGCCGTCTGACAGTTATCAGCTGCCTTCGGAGTCAGACATCAGTGAGGCAGACGAACAGTTGGAGCCTGTTCCCAGTATGCCCATGCACAGAATTGCCAGACGAAGGGAACAGCTGAAGAACAAGGGTCGACTCGGGAGTAAGGCCACAGGTGGACGATGGAGGGTCCCTCCCAGAGGGAATAAAAGAGGAGCAACAGGGGAGGGGAGTTTGCAGGAGACAATTAGTTCGCTTAATTGTTTCGTAACTCTCTTAGACTCCTTGCCAAGTTTTGAAGATATCGGCCTGGCAGCTCTCCAAGCCAGATAAGGTCTGTGACTGTGAATTCTCCCTTGAAAGACTTTGCTGGATGTGAATGAGAGGAATTGACAGTCACTTAATAAAAAGGGTTTTTTTTGCTGGGACAAGGAGTCTGATTCCTGCTCTTGGGAAGCCTAGGTCAGAACACACAAGATCTTGTGGGCCAGAGATCCATATGTATTCTGAACCAGGCTTCGGCCCTATGAACCAGCTCCAGATTTGGGATTCTCAGCTCCAGATTTGGAATTTGTAGCTCATCCTGACATTTATTCCATGACTTGGGATTCCTGTTCCTCCTCCTAGGGCAGCCAACCTGCCTCATTTACCTGCAGGTGCTCTTCGATGTCCTTCCGGTCATAGGTGATCCCACTCGGCGTAATGCAAGGCTCCCGCATCAGTTCGAAGCTGATCTTCCCGCACAGGTAATCCGGGATGTCCCGTTTCTGGCCCCGAAAGGAGAGAATATTACTCGGTATTTCTAACTCGGCATCGAGCTTCTAAATTGCAGGTTCTTCATCATTTTTCTATACTTTCTTTTTTTAATTTTTTTTAATTTTTTATTATTATAACATAAAATGACATTACAAGACATACAAAGTTTATATATATATATATACTCTTAACAGCTATTTCGTGATGATCTTCTAATATTTACATTTCCCCCCTTATCCCTTTATATTATTCCAGTTTCTTCTTGTCCCCTTCTCTTTTAATTACAGTGTATTTATTAAGACTCATATTAACTTTATATTTTTTATACCTTAACATATTCATTCTTTCCTTTTTTTACATTTCACCCCTATTTTGCTTCTCCGTTATTCCTATTCTCCAGCCACTTATACCATTTGTGCCAGATGATACAATATTCCGAATCCTCTTTTTCTTTAAGCTCTTTTGTTAATTTATCCATCTCGGCATACTCTAAAGTTTTAAGATTAAAGAATGGCTAGAGAAAATAATAGAAACAACCTATGAGAGGAAAACCAGATACATTCTTATTAAGATTATTTACTGAAAAATACACCAAGGAAATAAAATATTTGATCTTACGTATTATAACAGCTGCTCGTATAGTATACGCACAAAATTGGAAAAAAGAAAATGTACCAACAGAAGAAGAGTTGATTAAAAAAAAACAAAAAAAAGCATCGTTTTCCTTTTCTAAGGATGGCTCAAGATTATATTATTAGATTTCCATCCATCCATCCATCCATCCAGGGGTGGAATTGAAAAATTTTAGCAACCGGTTCTCTGCCCAATTGCTGGGTGGGCATGGCCATGGGGGTACTCGGCCTCCTGCACCACGGGGTGGGGGTGGGGTGGCTTTTTGTTCTCCCCAGGCTCTGGAGGTTTTCCTCAAGTCTCTGGGAGGGCAAACACAGGCCTGTTTCCAGACTTCCAGGAGGCCCATTTTTCACCCTCCCAGAGGCTCCGCGTGGGCCCTGCACTTACCTCGCATCCAAAACGGGCCGTGTGGAGACTCCTGGGAGGGGTGAGGCAGGGTGGGTGGGGCCAGCCAGTCCTTGCAACTACCGGTTCGGCGAACCGGATGTAAAATTAGTTTCTGACTTGCCCGAACCGGCTGAATCCCACCCCTGCATCCATCCATCCAAGATGGGTGGCAAAACAAATCCAAATAAATTCAATACATAAACAAAACTGACCTTCCTCTTCTCGTCCACCTGAGAGAAGAGTTCGTCCATGTCTGCTAGATATTTTTCCTGAAAGAGAAATTGGATCCTTTCGTTACCATGGCCACCAAAAAAACACAGAAGTCTTGGATGGCTTTCAAAGAGGAGTGAACAGATTTATGGAGGTCTATCTGCCTAGAAGAAGCCATGTTACCTCTGGACTGAGGGCCAAATATCCATTGTAGGGAAAGAACCTCTGTAGAGATTCTCAGTCATCCAGGTCATGCTTGTCCCAAAGATGTTTTTTCACGAGACAACTGGACTTTCTGGTTTTTTTTTTTCCTTTGACGACGTTTCGCTTCTCATCCAAGAAGCTTCTTCAGCTCTGACAGGATAGTGGGGAATGGAAGGATTTATATTCCTTGCAGACAGCTGGTCATTTGCATCCTTTTAGAGTCAATGTTCCTCTGTGTCCTCAGGGTCACCTGAGTGATGCTCCTGGTTCCTATAGTCTGCAATTTTCCCTCTCTGGAAATCCCTTCCTACTCCCACACCATTCCAAGGGTGTTAATCCCAAATTGTATAGCTAAACGTTTGTAGAGATTCTCAGCCATCCAGGTCATGGTGGTCCCAAAGGTGCTTTTTTTAGGAGGTGACTGGACTCTCTTTTTTCTTTTGAAGACGTTTCGCTTCTCATCCAAGAAGCTTTTTCAGCTCTGATATCCTGTCAGAGCTGAAGAAGTTTCTTCGATGAGAAGCGAAACGTCTTTGAAAGAGAGAAAAAACAAGGAAGTCCAGTTGCCTCCTGAAAAAAGCACCTTTGGGAGCCAAATGGAGGGCTACCTTGAGAAGCAGCAGAGTCCTCTGGCTACATAACAAGTACGGTTGAATGGGTTTCTAAAAGATCAGATATCTTTGGAGATCGAGGTCAGGAAGAATGTGCATGGCTTTGAAACGGTCAACCCAGATTAGAAAAAAACAACACCTTAAGAAGACTAGATCTTGACTCTGTTGAGTTAAGCCAGGGTCTGCAACCTTAAACACTCAAAGAGCCATTTGGACCCATTTTCCACAGAAAAGAAAACACTGGGAGCCACAAAACCTGGGTGGGTGTGGCCAACTCAATGTCACTCACTTCCACCAGTCACATGATCCCCTAGCCACGCCTACCCATCCGGTCATTAGGGCAGAGAACCGGTTGTCAAAAAACACTGGGAACCACAAAACCCTTTTGACATCTCTCTTTCCCCTCCTTCCCTCCCCTTCTCTCTGTATCTCTCTCTCTCTACCCTGGCCACTTCTCCATCCCCTGCCATTGCCCTTACCTTCTCAGGTCAGGCGAGGAGTGACTGGGAGGGGAGGGCAAGGCCAGCCAGTGGTGGGATCATCCGACAGAGAACCACAGCAGAGAGCCCAAAGAGCCACATGCGGCTCTGGAGCCAGAGGTTGCTGACACCCAAGATAAGCTATCACAAGTCTTGCCAACATATTTGTGGTTTTCTTCTTCTCCCTCCGATACTCCAGGGAGTCAGAGAAGAGGCAACCAAAATCTCTTTCTCCTTCTTTAAGACTTAAGGAATATTTTTTCCCCTGTTTTCTTAACGGTTGGTGGATATTTGCCTCAAGGCCTCTCTCACTTTTCTCTCCAAGGACATCTCTGAACCAAACACATCCCAAACTGCACCTCCAAGAACAGAACAATCTTGGCAGCCTGAAGATGCGTGGACTTCAACTCCCAGGATTCTCCAGCCAGCGTGATGTCTTGCCTTTAAGGTGAAAGGTAAAGGTTCCCCTCGCACATATGTGCTAGTTGTTCCCGACTCTAAGGGGCAGTGCTCATCTCCGTTTCAACACCGAAGAGCCAGCGCTGTCCGAAGATGTCTCTGTGGTCATGTGGCTGGCATGACTCAACGCCAAAGGCGCACGGAACGCTGTTCCCTTCCCACCAAAGGTGGTCCCTATTTTTCTACTTGCATTTTTTACGTGCTTTCGAACTGCTAGGTTGGCAGAAGCTGGGACAAGTCACGGGAGCTCACCCCGTTACGTGGCACTAGGGATTTGAACCGCTGAACTGCCGACCTTTCGATTGACAAGCTCAGTGTCTCAGCCACTGATCCACTGCATCCCTTGATAGTTAAATTCAATTCAATCAAGTCACTTTGATTGCTTATTTGTTGTCTATGACTATCATTAAGTGTTGTAAGTGTTGTACCTTATGATTCTTGATGAATGCATTTTTCTTTTATGTACATCGAGAGCGTATGCACCAAGACAAATTCCTTGTGTGCCCAATCACACTTGGCCAGTAAAGAATTCTAGTCTAGTCTAGTCTAGTCTATTTTATTCTATTCTATTCCATTCCATTCCATTCCATTCCATTCCATTCCATTCCATTCCATTCCATTCCATTCCATTCCATTCTATTTTTCCCGAACGCCATCACTCTGCTAAACAAATAATTCCCTCAACACTGACAAACTAGTTAATAAGTCTGCATTACTATTAACCTTCTCATCGTTCCTATCACCCATCTCCTCCCACTTATGACTGCATGACTGTAACCTTGTTGCTTGGATCCTTATGATTTATATTGACTGTTTCCTAGTATGATTTGATTGCTTATTTGTTCCCTATGACTATCATTAAGTGTTGTACCTTATGATTCATGATGAATATATCTTTTCTTTTATGTACACTGAGAGCATCTCCACCAAAGACTAACTCCTTGTGTGTTGTCCAATCACACTTGGCCAATAAAAGAATTCAATTCTATTCTATTTTTTTAAAAAGGCATCAGCTTTTGCGACTTGCGTCTAGCTTTGTTGGAAGAAGAGACAGCCAACTTACTAACGTTGACGCCTTCTCATAAGGTCCACCTTTGGCCAACACAACACAAATGGTGCCCAGTCAAGGACAGGGAACATGGTCTGTGCATCCCACCAGGGGACCAGAGAAGATGCCCCACAGCTTGGCTTGCTTCTAACCCTCATTCAATGCCCTGGAGGGGCAGGACAAAGGCCAACAAGGGGTCCTTACGTGTTTGGCTTTGATGTTGGCCAACTGTGTCCGGCTCCGGTTTTCATCCATGTTCTCCTGCTCCTGGGCCCGTTGGCATTCATCGAGTTCCCTGAAAGAGAAGCAAAGTGTGGAGAGGGTGTGAGGGGAGGAGAGGACATCTGGCTCACTCAGAAGAGAGCTTCTTCTGTCATGGCACCTTCTGCCCTTTGGAACATCAGTTCCTCTGGAGATCAGATTTGTTCCAACCTTATGTTGTGGCCCATACGCGGCCTGTGCAGCTAGTAGCTGATTCAGACAGCGAGGAGGCTGGTGTGGTGCTGCTCTAGCAGCTTGTGCAGCTGGCGCTTGAGTCAGACAATGAGGAGGCTGGAGAAGATGTGGTGCCAGAGGTGGGGATTCAGCCAGGGCCTTCAGAACCTCCAGAAGCTCCCATAAGTGAAGAGGATGAAGAGGAGGAGCCTCTTCTCGATGCACGGGCGCGCAGAGCTGCCAAAAGGCAGGAGTGGCTCCTCAGGAGGAGGTCTCCTCGAGAGTAAGGCTTGGGGCTAATTGGCCACTCCCTTAGCCTATTTAAGGAGGAACACCGACTGAAGCAATTTGCAAGGAACAACTTCGTTCACTCTCCTTCGTGCCTCGATCTTAGTTCTCTGCAAATTGCTTCTGGGCTTTCTGCCAACCATCGTAAGATTAAGATTATTTATTCTTTGGATTCTAGTAGGCTGTTAAGAAAGTTAATTAACAGCCTTTGTTTGGGGAAAAAAAACTTATTTAATTTAGCAAAACTAAGGTTTGTACAGACTTTGTGTGTGCTGCATTCTTTGGGGTCCATAGCTGGGGCAGAACACATGGTTGTTTTTCACACTTATGACCATCTTAAGGGCCAGGAGGTAAGGGTCAGTGGAATTCAAAAGCAGTTGGACTTGGATCGTTTGTGGCAACTTAAAGATTCCAGGCTGATGACTCGCTTAACTCCGCCTCCCAATTCTGCTTGCTCTTCTACAAAGCTTGCGAGATGGGCGGGCTTAAGGAAAGGATGGGCACAAGTCTCCTTTAAGAATCACTGGTCATCAGGTCTTCTCCAGGGGTGGGCTGCTGGGGATTTGCAGGGGTTCGGGAGAACCTCTAGCTAAGATTCTGTGCAGTTCGAAGAACCCCCAAATCCCACTCCTGGCTGGTCCTGCCCAACCCTCCCCTCCCAGGAGTCCCCACACGGCCCGTTGGATGCAGGTAAGTGCAGGGCGCGCCCGGAGGCTTGGGGAGGATGAAAAACGGGTCTACCGGAAGTTCAGGAAGGCCTGAAACGGGCCCGTTTCTGGCCTCCAGAGGGCTCAAGGAAAGCCTCCGGAGTCTGGGGAGGGCAAAACCGCCCCGTCCACTGTGGTGCAGGAGGCCAACTAGGCCACGCCCACCCTGGCCACGCCCACCCAGCAACCGGGCAGAGAATCCCTTGCTAAAATTTTTGAAGCCCCCCCCTCTCTGGTCTTCTCCCACCTAGAACTAGATCCATGCCTTCTCCCAGAGTCTTTCCATCCACGCCCCCCCCACACCGATCCTCTTCCCCCCACCCATCCCCCGCCTACCTCTCCTTCTCCGCCATGATGAGCTTGGTGAGATAAGCATGCAACTCGTTCTCCTGGTTGATCCGCTTCTCTTCAATGTTATTCCAACGTTTCTTCTTGGCGATGCGCAGGGCGCTCGGAATGTCGTCCCCAAAGTTCAGCCGCTGCTCTTTGGCTAAATTGTGGGCTGAAAATGCAAAAAAAAAAAAAAAAAAAAAGCATGGATTGAATTGCAACGTCAAGAACAGGAGCGGTAAAACAAGTTCTCTGAAATCTAAATCTTATGGCATCTCACCGCCCACTCTGCCTCGCCGTCTCATGTTCAGCTCAAGTTTTCAATCCCCTTGACAGATGCAGGTCCTTTTCGGTTTAGGCTACTCTCCCCGGTCTGACATGTCCCAGAGGGGAACTACAGCTGCCATGTGCCCCAGCCACCTTATGACTACCCAACCCATCTTGGGGCAGCAGGGTCAGGAAGAAGGAAACCCATAAGCAGCAGCTATGTGAGTTAGACACGTGTAGAAAATCCACAAAGTTCCGAATTTCGCCCTTCAAGCGTCTGCCTCCTCTTCTCCGGGGTCTTCTGAACAGTTTCAGAAAAGAGTTTTCAGCAACCAAGAATCAGGGTTTGAGAGAGGGGTTTTGTTTTGTTTTGTTTTTTTGAATGAAAAGCAGAGTTGAGAATTTAGAGTCCATGAAACGTTATTGAATTTGAATTTGGAAAGTCAATATGTAACGCATTGTATGATTCAGTGGACAAAGAACTTTGGATATAATGGAAGAACGTGGATGAAAGGTTTAAAATTTACCGTAAATTACAATTTAAAAGAAAATGTTTATAAGTATTGTCCAAAGGTCTCTCTCTCTCTTTCTCTCAGTATCTCTCTGTCTCTGTCTGACTCTCCCTGTGTGTGTCTGTCTCTCTGTCTCTCTCTCGCTCGGCCTCTCTCTGTCTCTGTCTCAGTCTCTCTCTCTCGGTCTCTCTGTCTCTGTCGCTCTCTCGGTCTCTGTCTCTCTCTCCCAGTCTCTCTGTCTGTCTCTGTCTCTCTCTCCCTCTTGGCCTCTCTCTCTGTCTCTCTCTCTCTGTCTCAATCTCTCTCTCTCTCTCTCTCTCTCGGTCTCTCTGTCTCTGTCTCTGTCTCTCTCTCTCTGTCTCTGTCTCTCTCTTGGTCTCTGTCTCTCTCTCCCGGTCTGTCTGTCTCTGTCTCTCCCTCTTGGCCTCTCTCTCTGTCTCTCTATCTCTGTCTCAATCTCCCTCTCTCAGTCTCTCTCGGTCTCGGTCTCTGTCTCTCTCGGTCGGTCTCTGTCTCTCTCTCCTTCTCTCCCTCTTAGCCTCTCTGTCTCTCTCTCTGCCTATCTCTCTCTCTCTCCCCCACCCCACTTCTGGGAGGAGGTTTCGAAGTATTTCCAGCAGGACTACCAGATTCTGTAACAACTTTGTTCCCTATATGCCCTCCGTCTGATAAACTCGCAAGATTCGTTTTTCTACGCCATGTACATGTATATATCCAAACTAGACTGTATTGTTCCTCCGTGTCAAATAATATATGTGGGTACACGCAGTTTTGTTTATTTTGTTTTGTTTATTTGGTGTATATTGCAGGTGGTGAGTGACCCTTTGAGAGCTTTGTGCAACGAAATTTCATTTTAACGTATGTCGACTATACTTGCAGTGTGACGATCAGGTTATTGTATTTTGTAACTCAACACTTTTCCACTTAATGTTTTTTAATGAGAATTGTAACTTTTGAGCAGCTGCACAAAACAGAGAAAGGCGGACCGTCCCCGAGGGTCCAGGGGTGTTACGAACAATGCAAGCTAATCCCTCGCCCATTCTGTTCGGCTGTGGGTTGCTGACTCGTTTTTAAAGCGTATTTCCAAATCAGCTGGAATATGTAACCGTGCTTGGCTCTAACACACCTCTCTAATCAAAGCAAGTCCCCAGAACACATTTTCCAATTAACATGTTTTTTTGTTTTTTTTTTAAAAAAAAGGCAGCCGCTTTTGCGATTTGCTTCTAGCTTTGTTGGAAGAAGAGACGGCCAACTTGCTAACGTTGACGCCATCTCTTAAGGCCCAACTTTGGCCAACACAACACAAATGAAGCCCATTCAAGGACAGGGAACATGCTCAGTGCATCCCACCAGGGGACCAGAGAAGATGCTCCACAGCTTGGCTTGTTTCTGACCCTCATGCAATGCCATGGAGGGGCAGGACAAAGGCCAACAAGGGCTTTGATGTTGGCCAACTGTGCCCAGCTTCGATCCAGAACTTGGTTCCTGCAGGAGTAATTGGCGTAACCCAAATAAGCATTTTTTTTTCTGAACCCAAAACTAGACTAAGGAGACCCTAAGGCAGTTGGTGAAATCCAATTTTTTTTACTACCAGTTCTGTGGGCATGGTGTAGATTGGTGGGTGTGGCAGGGGAAGGATACTGCAAAATCTCCATTCCCTCCCCACTCCTGGGGGTAAGATACTGCAAAATCTCCATTCCCAACCCACTCCAGGGGAAGGATACTACAAAATCTCCATTCCCTCCCCACTCCTGGGGGTAAGATATTGCAAAATCCCCATTCCCTCCCCACTCCTGGGGGTAAGATACTGCAAAATCTCCATTCCCAACCCACTCCAGGGGAAGAATACTACAAAATCTCCATTCCCACCCCGCTCCTGGGGGAAGGATACTGCAAAATCCCCATTCCCTCCCCACTCCTGGGGGTAAGATACTACAAAATCTCCATTCCCACCCCACTCCTGGGGGAAGGATATTGCAAAATCCCCATTCTGCAATATCCTGAGTAGGAGCCTGAGTGGCGTAGGAGGCTAATGCCTCCTACTAAGACAGCATTTAACATCCAGCTGCCTGCAATTACTGTGAGTTCAATTCTCACCAGGCTCAAGGTCGACTCAGCCTTCCATCCTTTCTAAGGTGGGTAAAATGAGGACCTGGTTTGTGGGGGCAATAAGCTGACTTTGTATAAAATATACAAAAGTATGAAGGCTATTGCTTAACGCATTGTAAGCCGCCCTGAGTCTCTGGAGAAGGGCGGCATATAAAAATAAATAAAATAAAAATAAATTCCCTCCCCACTCCTGGGGGAAGGATACTGCAAAATCCCCATTCCCACCCCACTCTGGGGCCAGCCAGAGGTGGTATTTGCCGGTTCTACGAACTGCTCAAAATTTTTGCTACCGGTTCTCCAGAACCTGTCAGAACCTGCTGGATTTCACCCCTGCCCTTAAGACAGTGTTCCCCAACCTTAACCATTTTAAGATGGGGGGGGGGACTTCAAAATCCAGAAAACCCCGGGCAGCCTTCTCTAATTTCAATTTCAACTCACTTTTTCTGATTTTTCTCACCCACCCACCCCCACGACGCTTTCTCGTCATTATTTAGGAAAGCGGTTTCCAATCTTAATTTTGATCAACTGGCCTCTCTTGATTTTACTGTACATAATTAAAGGGCGAAAGAATATGAAACATAAATATAAAATATACTTGTAATTAGAGGGGACAGGGCTCCCTTTAATTGACTGTAATATTTTCATTGGCTCTTGTATCCCTTTGTTATTGCCGTTTTACTATCTCCGGCTACATCAGCTTGAATGTTTCTTTCATTTTTATGTTACTTTCGGAGGGAAAATCAGCTTGCAAATGAATGAGACTCTTTCACAAACGGAGACATAAGGAATGTGACCTTGGAGCTCACAGCAGCCTGTGGTAAGTTTTATCGGAACGTTCTCATGTCAACCTCTGAATCTCGAGTTGTCAATATTTCTTTTAGCTAAAACCATTGTTCTCTGTGGATCATAGAAGGCCAGGAAGTGAGGTCTATTACGACTGATAAACATGTATGCAGGCACCACTTTTTTTTCCTTTCTGAAATGTATAAAGATGAGGGCATCTTTTTGTCTTTTTGTATTCATTATTTTTTCTTTCCTATCACTTCAAGGAAGCCATAAAATGTATAAAATGAAAGCAAACGCCAGTCACTGATAGCGCCGATGATGAATTGTCTCTGGACAAGATGTACAAATCAATCAATTAAAAAGTTATCTATGAAACATTGGAAAGAAAAACAGTGTATGTATGTATGTATGTATGTATGTATGTATGTATGTATCTATCTATCTATCTATCTATCTATCTATCTGCAAAAAATTAAAATCTCGGGTGTTTTCCCGCGTCATGTTAAATAAGTTAGTTAAAATGTTTAAAATTCTGGTTAAAATCCTAGCTTAAAATCTTCCAAAAATCCTTACAGAGCACTCCGCAAGGTCCTTTAAAACCTTAGCTAAAATCCTACCAGTACCTTAAAAGTTTTTCTTTCTAGCAATGTTGGGTTGCTAGCAGGTTGTGAGCCTGTCGAAACGTTGCTAGAAAGAAAAATTTTTAAGGTACTGGTAGGATTTTAGCTAAGGTTTTAAAGGACCTTGCGGAGTGCTTTGTAAGGATTTCTGGAAGATTTTAAACTAGGATTTTAACCAGAATTTTAAACATTTTAACTAACTTATTTAACATGACGTGGGAAACACCCGCAAAAATTTAAATATATATATATATATATATATATATATATATATATATATATATATATATATATGTGTGTGTGTGTGTGTGTGTGTAGGTCTTCCAGGAGCACGAAGCCGAGAACACCAGCCTGAAGATGACGAATGAGACTTCGTTGAAACGTCGCCAGGACACTTCCAATTTTACGTGGGAGAAGACCCGAATAACCAAAGACCTACATACAAACACCCACGAAAACCTGAGAAAACAAATATATATATATATATATTTTCTGAGGTTTTCGTGGGTGTTTGTATGTAGGTCTTTGGTTATTCGGGTTTTCTCCCGCGTAAAATTGGAGGTGTCTTGGCAACGTTTCGAAGAAGTTGAAATTATATATATATATAATTCCCCAGCCAGCCAGGGGAATTCTGGGAGTTGAAGTCCACACCTCTTAAAAGTTGCCAGAGTTGAGACATAGGATACCCAGAGATCTCCCCACCCACCCACCCACCCCACTCACCTCTTTGAAGGTTAGCAATGGCCTCGTCGTAATTCTCCATCTCCAGCTGACACTGTCCCAGGAAGAAATGGGCCTTCACTGACTGGCCGTCCAACTCCAGGGCGTGCTTGCAGTCGGCCAGAGCCTTGTCGTGCTGTTGCATTTTTAGGTAACATAAGGCGCGGTTGGTGTAGTAGACGGCGACCAAGGGATTGCGGTTCTGCGGGGGGGGGAGAGAAAGCGGTAGGAGGAGGTTCAGGATACTGATCGAAGGAGAACCTAGACCAGGCAGGGTTGAACGGTGGAGTCCTCGGGGGGCTCTGCTGAGCTCGGTGGTTTTCTTGCAAGATGCTTGCACACAAAATGAGAGTAAGCCCCCCACTCCCTTCTAGCAATGATGCCATTACCTAGTTGGGTAATGAAATGTCTGCAAGAAAACAACCAAGCTCAGAGAGTACCAAAGACCCCACATTCCTCCTCTTTCTCTTCTTCCTCTTCTCTCCTTACTCCTCCATTCCACAAACCCCACTCCCTTCTAACGCTGATGTTGTTACCTAGTTGGGTAATGAAACGTCTGAGAAAACAACCGAGTTCAGAGAGCACCAGACCCCACAGTCCCCCTCTTCCTCTCTTTCTCCATCTTTTCCTCCTCTTCCTCCTGCACTCCACAAACCCCACTCCCTTCTAACACTGATGCTGTTTCCTAGTTGGATAATGAAATGTCTGCGAGAAAACAACAGAGTTCAGAGAGCATCAAGGACCTCACAGTTCACCTCTTCCTCTCCTCCTCCCTCTTTTCCTCTTCCTCCTCTACTCTGCAAACCACACTCCCTCCTAACACTGATGTCATCATATAGTTGGGTAATGAAACAACCAAGAAAACCACCAAGCTCAGAGGCCACCAAGGACCCCACAGATTCAAGATAGCTGTCTGAAAACGCTATGCTCAGTTTACAAAAATCCTCCCAGTCCAACGATCTGCAGTGGGGGTCAGTAGGATGACAGAGGATGACTTTGACTTAACCTGTTTGGGGTCTGGGGGGGCATGTAAAGCCCCAGGACCCCAAAAACCTTGATGCCTCCCCCAAAATGTCAACACTGGAATTGATCTACCCTAGAACCGTAATAGGAGAAATCCTGAATACATTGAGGGGTGTATTAATTGCCACCAAGGTGGATAAAAATCAATGATTTTTTTAAAAAAAAATAAAAAAAAATCAGATTTTTTAAATTTAAATCGGA
Source organism: Arizona elegans (assembly GCA_022577455.1). Lineage (NCBI taxonomy): Eukaryota > Metazoa > Chordata > Lepidosauria > Squamata > Colubridae > Arizona > Arizona elegans. Next base: position 9,563,036 of record JAKOOJ010000022.1, on the reverse strand, counting down.
TTTTTTTGATTTTTATCGAATTTATTTTAATAAAAAACTTTTGGGGTAAAAATCTATCGTAAGATAGTTTTCTATTTATGATACATAAATAATTTAGTTTATTCAGCATGAAATGGAGCTTAGTTATGTAGCATGAGGCTGTATATTATATTAACTTGTATATTAATTGTATATTAATGTATATTAACTTGTGTTCGCCGCCCTGAGTCCTTCGGGAGAATGGCGGCATATAAATACATGTAATAAATAAATAAATAAATAATATATTCTGCAACACTGGGACTATCGGTGAGTCAACAGTGGGTCAAAGGAGTAGCAGAGATGACAGTTGCTCTTTAAAAATTATGATTTAAATCGAGTTGATTTAAATCAAGCGTTTTTACTAGTGATTTAAATCATGATTTAAATCAACTCGATTTAAATCAAATCCACCCTGATTGCCACATCATTTCGCAAACTAAATCAAATCATCCACATTTTGATGTCAAGAGCCTTGGTGGCGCAGTGGACTAAACTGCTGCTGTTAAATAGCACTTAGCTGCCAACTGCCTGCAATCACTGCGAGTTCAAATCTCACCAGGCTGAAGGTTGACTCAGCCTTCCATCCTTTCGAGGTAGGTAAAATGAGGACCCAGTTTGTGGGGGCAATAAGCTGACTTTGTATATATATAAAAAAAGAACACCGCTTAGGGGGGCCGAAAGCCCTACTAAGCAGGTATATACAAAAGTATGAAGGCTATTGCTTAATGCATTGTAAGCCGCCCTGAGTCTCCGGAGAAGGGCGGCATATATAAACCGAACTAATAAATAAATAAATAAATAAATAAATAAATAAATAAATAAATAAATAAATAAATAAATAAATAGTCTCTTCATTTCCATTTGCATTCTGCAGCATCCTTCCCAGGTATTCCAAATTCAAGCCCCCCCCACCCCCGTTTTAAAAAGGGCCCCATCATAAAATGGTCACAAATTCATCCAAAAACAGGTAGTTTTTGGATGAAAAAAACTACCTGTTTTTGGATGTTTTTGAAAACCCCACAACATATCTGAGCCAGGCATGATCCCAGTTCTTTAGCCGAAGGAATTTTTTTTAAAAAAATTGCAAAATAAAAGCAGCAAAAATATCCTTAAGCAGCAGGCATAATTATTTTCCAAGTGTTCCAAAAAGTTTATCATACACACACACAGAGAGACACAAATATATTATATTTCACAATTAACCCTTGCAACAAGGCCAGCTTTTTCCACGCTGTTGCTAAAGTCTGAACTTTTGAGCCCGCCTCTCCAGCTGCAAAAGGAGTTCTGGGCAGCCCTCCAGAGTTTAAAAGCAAGACGTTAACCCAACATTAGGCAAGTTGTGCAATACAGTCGCCCTCGGGGAAACAGTTTAAATAAAAGGCACAAATCCCCATTACACTTTTTACAACCCCTGAAGGGGATGCGATGTGGGGTGGGATATTATCTCGTTTCTTTTTTAACGTTCAGGTGATCCTCGACTTTACCAACCCCACAACGGAGGCCACAGAACTGGTGGTAACAAATTTTACATTTCACCCCTGTCTTACCACCTTTCTTGCCCCAGGGTTGAGTGAAATCACTGCATTAGTTAAGGAAGTCACCCAATTGTTAAGTGAATCGGGCTTCCCCATCGACTTGGCTGGTGAGGAGGTCGCAAGAGGGGATCGCGTGACTGCCCCCCCCCCCCCCGGAACTCTGCAACTTGTCATAAATATGAGTCGGTGGCCAAGCGTCTGAATTTTTGACCACGAGGGATGCTGCAACGTTCGTTAAGTGGGAAGAACAGTAGTAAGTCACTTTTTTCAGTGCTGTTGCAACTTTATTATTTTTATTATTTTTATTTTTTTCTTTCCAAAACAAAAACAAAAGAAAAGTTTCATTTTGCAACAGTTCCGTATTGGTATATATTCACATTTTGTGTTCCCCCCAACCCTCCCAACTACCTATTCACATATTTATTTTTGTGGTTCCCTTATTTCTTATATATTTATAAATACTATTCCTTACTTATTATACAAACTATTGTATCCATATATTACTTTACACATGATATATATTTAATATCATTTTATTAATACTTCCTAATTTCTAGTCATCGCATCTTGTCTTTTTATGTACACTGAGAGCATATGCACCAAGACAAATTCCTTGTGTGTCCAATCACACTTGGCCAATAAAGAATTCTATTCTATTCTATTCTATTCTATTCTATTCTATTCTATTCTATTCTATTCTACTCTACTCTACTCCATTCCGCATTCCATTCCATTCCATTCCATTCCATTTATTCTATTCTATTCTATTCCATTACATTACATTCCTATTCTGCATTCTATTCCATTCCATTCCATTCCATTCCATTCTTATTCCTATTCTGCATTCTATTCTATTCTATTCTATTCTATTCTATTCTATTCTATTCTATTCTATTCTATTCTATTCCATTCCATTCCTATTCTGCATACTATTCTATTCTATTCTATTCTATTCTATTCTATTCTATTCTATTCTATTCTATTCTATTCTATTCTATTCTATTCTTCTAATTTCGTTTGTTATTCCTGTCCTCCGGCTGTTTGTACCGTTTCTCCCATATTAAGCAATATTCCGTTTCATCTTTTCCTTTTATTCCTTTCGTCAATTTGTCCATCTCCCCTCAGTGCCGTTGCAAACTTTATACGGTCGCTAAACGAACTTTTGTTAAATCCAGGACTACCTGGAATGTGGTTTCCTTTAACTTGTCAAGTAGTTTGGGGGCGTCGCTTTGGGGGTTGGTGAGGAGGCTTGGAATCCGATAAGACGAGAAATAAGGTACTGTGCTCCTGAATCTGGAGGCTCTGAGGGTCGCTTCCCAGATCTAAACTTCGCCCGATCCCATTAATTTCCAGCTGCAAAGTTTTCCATCCATCCCAGATGTGCCGGGGAAGTGGGTGGGGTGCCTCCGTACATTCTGCCTTGAGGAACCTGAGTGTGCGGCTTTTGGAAGGTGCATCGGGAGCCGCATAATTTGCACCCACGGAAGATGAATCACATCCCATCCAGCGCCCGGATATCTCATATTTCTCATTTGTCACAGGGCTGACTCAATGAAGCCTCCTCAGCCAGGAGCCTTGAGGGGTGTCTGGATCCCCGTTTTAATTTGACTTTGGCTGAGTCACTTCCCCCATTCCCATGGACACACCAACCTCGCAGGGCTGTTGTGAAGGTTACGGGAAGGCTCCCACGACAGGCTAAAAGAAAGCAAGGGGTCTCCAAAGCTAGCAAGTTTTAAGACTTGTGGCCTTCAACTCCCAGAATTCCTCAGCTGGTCGGGCTGAGGAATTCTGGGAGTTGAAGTCCAGGTTGGAGACCCCCCCTGGGGTAAAGCAAAGCACGAGTCACTCCTTTGCAATGTATGCGGTGAACCTGGTCACTGATTTTAAGCCATCTTGTGGACTGTTTGTTTGCCTGGGAAAGCTTGTTGAAACAAACCATGTTTAAGTCTACTGCACGAACCTGTGCCAGGGTGAAATCTCACAGAATCTATGCAATCCTAGGGCTGGAAGGAAACTCAGAGGTCTTCTAGACCAGGGATCCCCAACCTTTCAGACCTCAGGGACCACTAAATTCATAATTTTAAATCCCGCGGACCACTAATACGATCTGCCTAATGACCAGCTGGGTGGGCGTGGCTAGGTGGTCATGTGACTGGGTGGGCATGGCCAACTCGATGTCCCTCGTGTCGAGAGGCACCTCACCAGCCCCTACTTGCCCCTCCCCTCCCAGCCACTCCTCGCCTCCCCACCTGGGCTCCTTAGGGCCCCAACAGGAAGCAGTTCCTGGAGCTAAGCAGCCACCATGAGAAAAAGTTGGCAAAACAGCTCAGTTCAAATTGGATCTGACCGAGGAGGAGACTCAGAAGAAGCACCTCACTGAGGACTAGGAGCATAGGCTTTCCAAGCAGAGCGAAGACCTGTGGGAGTGCAAGGCCAGGTACCGGCACTTGGAGGCTCTGCAGGCTGATCTGATCAGCCAGTTCCAGGCCATGAGGCAGTCCCACTGGAACGAGGCCCTCCGGCTCTTCGCCACCAGCGGCGCTTCCCTCCCGCCTTCGCTCAAAGCCCCACACCAGGAGGCTGAAGCAGACCCCAAGTCGGAATTTCTGCCCCTCTCCGACCCACACAAAAAGACCCCGAAGGGGGAGACTCTCTGCAGCAACACAAACGTTCATTTCACGTATCTGTCCCAAGAGGCGTAGTTTGAGGATTTAGTGCAATATAAAAAATGCAAATATTTTTTCTGCGGACCACCAAATTTTTTCACCGGTTGGTGACCGCTGTTCTAGTCCAACCTCCTTACTCAAGGTAAGAGACCTTATACACCATCCTGGTCGAAGGGTTGTCCAGTCTCTTCTTGAAAACCTCCAGCAATGAAGCACTCGCAGAGAAACAAGTTGATTAATTGTCCCAACTGTCAGGAAACCCCTCTTTATTTCCAGGTTGGATCTTCTGAAGAACTTCGACCCTGTTGCTTCTTATCCTGCTTTTAGATGTTATAGAGCAGGGATGGCTAACCTTTTGGCTGTCAGGTGGGGGCAGCGTGGGGGGGGTTTGCGTGCGTACGTGCCCACACCCATAATTCAATGTGCCCCACCCCCCCCCGTGTATGCACACGTGACCCCCCCACGCTCCCCCCACTTTTGGCATGTGATGGCATGGTGGGCCCGCTAGGCCCATTTTTTGCCCTACCCAGGCTCCAGAGGTTTTCTAGGAGCCTGGGGAGGGCGAAAACAGCCTTCCCCACCCCTCGGAGGCCTCCAGAGACACTCAGGAGGCCAGAAACAGCCCGTTTCCCAATGTCCGGTGGGCCCGGAAGGCTGGAAAATCAGGTGGCTGGCACACGGATGTGCGCTGGAGCTGAGCTAGGGCAACACTTGGCGTGCCCACAGATATGGCTCCATGTGCACCTGTGTCACGCGTGCCATAGGTTCGCCATCACGGTTACAGAGAATAAATCAACCCCCTTCTTCCTTCTGATACCCCTCAAGTACTGCAAGACAGCTATCGTGTCCCCCCTGAGCCTTCCCTTCATTAGGCTAAACATACCTAGTCCCCTTACCTATTCATCGTATGTTTTAGCCTCCAGACACCTGATCTTGTGGCCATCAACCAGAATTTCTTGGGGTTAAGACGTAAAGAAACTTCCTGTGAAGTTTCCGAAAGATGCCCTAATTAATTCATGAGCCTTGAGCCAAACTTCAAAAGAAATCCAGTCATTTATTAGGAGCACCATTTCGACAATATTCGGATGCAGTTAGAACTAATCCCACGTAGATTTACGTTCCCCTATGACCCTGTCTCTCCCTTCCTCTCTGGCCATGTCATAAATCACATTCTCCAATTAACCACTTTGGCTGGCTATGAAATCCAACACCCTCCTTCTGATTGTGGTCAGGAAGAATGTATGGAATGCACTTCAGTTAGGGAAATCAATCAGCTCTATCAGTTCTCCCTCCCTCCTGCTCATGGCAACTTGAAAGCTTTGCAAGTTGACACTTCCCCCAGCATGGTGGCTATACAGGATACTTAATCTAACAGAATAACAGAACAAATAACAGAGTTGGAAGAGACCTTGGAGGTCTTCTAGTCCAACCCCTTGCTCAAGCAGCAGAACCTATACCAGTGATGGTTAACCTTTTTGGTGCCAAGGGCCCAAAACTCACGTGTGACTCACGCAAATGCACGTACGGGTGCCCGAACCCCTAAAATGCGATACAAGCACCCCCCGTGCATGTGTTCTGTCCCCACATGCATGCGTGTCCCCCGTGCATGCACCACCTCCCCCCCCACGCACATGCACCCTGCACCCCCCATGCCCGGTTTTGGCTTTCAAGTTGGTGCAGGCGGCTTTCCAGGCCCAAAATGGGACATGGGGGGGCGTGCGCACGAATCCCCCCAAATGCAATGCGAGCGCCCCCTGCACATGCGCCCTGCCCCCCATGCATGCACCCCACCCCCTGCTCATGCATGGCAGAGACCCGAAGACCAGCTGGCTGGTGGAGGTGTGTGCACATGCGGGGGAGAGCTGGGCTGGGGCAACAGCTGGTGTGCCCATAGAGAGGGCTCTGTGTGCCACCCGTGGCACGCGTGCCATAGGTTTGCCATCACGGACCTATACTATTTCAGATAAGTGACTGTCTAGACCAGTGATGGCTAACCTTTTTGTCATCGAGTGCCAAAAGCGGGGGGAGCGGGAGGGGTCGTGCGCACGCCAACCCACACCCATAATTCTATTTGCACCACCACCACCCCCGCACATGCGGTCATGCCCCCCCCCACGACCCCCGTTTTTGGCACACGATGGCACAGTGGGGCACCAGACTTCCGGTGGAACCGAAAGTTGGGAAACGGGCCATTTCCGGCCTCCGGAGGGCCTCCGGGGGGGTGGGGAAGGCTGTGTTGCCCTCCCCAGGCTCCTAGAAAGGCTCTGGAGCCTGGGGAGAGTGAAAAATGGGCCTTCCTCAACCCCCCCCCCGGAGGCCAGAAACAGCATGTTTCCTGACTTCTGGTGGGCCCAGAAGGCCTGAAAATCAGCTGGCCGGTGCACGCATGCGCACCGGAGCTCAGCTTGCGTGCCCACCAATACGGTTCCATGTGCCACAGGTGGCATGCATGCCATAGGTTCGCCATCATGGGTCTAGACTCTCCTTAAAAACATCCAGTGATGGAGCATCCACAACTTTTGAAGCCATTACACCGATTAATTGTTCCAACTGTCAGGAAATTTACGATTTCGCCTCCAGACTCCTGGTCTTGTGGCTTTCAACCAGAACTTCTTGGGGTCAAGACACAAAAAAAACCTCCCACAGCATGGTGCTGTTAGTTGCAAAGTCGTGTCCGAACCATCGCAACCCCATGGACAACGTTCCTCCAGGCCTTCCTGACCTCTACCATCCCCCGGAGTCCATTTAAGCTCACGCCGACTGCTTCAGTGACTCCATCCAGCCACCTCATTCTCTGCCGTCCCCGTCTTCTTTCGCCCTCAATCGTTCCCAGCAAGATACAAGGTGGCTGTACAAGTTACTTAATCTAACAGAATAATGGAACAGAATAGCAGAGTTGGAAGGTACCTTGGAGATCTTCTAGTCCAACCCCCTGCTCAGACAGGAGACTCCAATATCATTTCAGACAAATAGTTATCCAATCTCTTCTTAAAAACTTCCAGTGTTGGAGCATTCACAACTTCTGCAGGCAAGTTGTTCCACTGATTTCTCCTTAGTTCTAAGTTGCTTCTCTCCTAGATTAGTTTTCATTCATTGCTTCTTGTCCTGCCTTCAGGTGCTTTGGAGAATAAATCTTTTTTTTTGAGGCAGACCCTCAAGTACTGGAAGACAGTTATTATGTCTTCCCTGAGCCTTCCCCTCATTAGGCTAAATCAGGGATCAGCAACCTGTGGCTCTGGAGCCGCATGTGGCTCTTTCACCCCTCTGCTGCAACTCCCCGCCGCTCAAAATATGCGTCACAACCGTCAACGTGCGACACCCACCACTCATGCGATTTATTGAGCTTTTCAACTCCCGGTAGGCCAACCGTGGATAAATCCAAGAAACGAAAAATTTCAGAAGAAAACAGAACATTGAATTCAACTACATAGGTTAGTTTTGTGGCCGCTCAAGAAATAGGCACGGGAAGGGTTTTGTGGCTCCCGGTGTTTTTTTTTTCTGTGGGAAACGGGTCCAAATGGCTCTTTGAGTGTTTAAGGTTGCGGACCCCTTGGCTAAACGTACCTAGTTCCCTTACCTATTCATCGTATGATTTAGCCTCCAGACCCCTGGTCTTATGGCCATCAACCAGAATTTCTTGGGTTTAAGACATAAATAAACTCCCAGCAGTGTTTCGTATTCATACAAGACACTTAATCTAGTTTTTGTAGAGGTTATCCTTGATTTACCATTTGTTTAGCAACTGTTCAAAATTACAACACTGAACAAGAGAGATTTAGGATCGATCCCATCGCAGCATCCCGACAGTCACATGATCAAAATTTGGGTGCTTAAAACAGAGAGGTGTTTACGAGGGTTGCAATATCCCCGAGTCACATAATCATCATTTTATAATTACTAGGTTTGTCTTGCTTTGTTTGTTTGTTTGATTGCGTTTACATTAATTTATTACATTTGCAAGCTTCCCAGCTGGGCTTCTGACAAGCAAAGTCAATGGGGGTAAGCCAGACTGGCTTCACAACCGTGGGGAAAAAAAGCTTGCAAAATGAGGTCCGGCTCACTTAACAACCCCCTTGCTTAGCTTTGTGGCCGTAAGTCAAGGACTACCTATATTACTCTACACTACATTTAACTCATTTTGAGAACCTTTAATCCCCAGACCTCCATTCATACATATCACACGTGAAGTCACCAAGGTGAGCATCAGCTGTTTGTTCACCGACAGCAATCAGGTTCTGCACGTCATCCAAGTTCGGTCATAAAATTGTGCGTGCACACCTCTCCAGCTGCACATTTTTTTAAAAAAAAAGGGGGGAATAGGATATAAACAGCGGATCAGAGCAAGTTCCTTCCTTCCGGCTCTTTGCTCAGCTCAGACCCCAATTCTTTCTGTCCCCGGAGCTCAGAACCACCCATTCACCCACCCTTTTCTGTCACTCTAACGCAATGTTTTTCTCAAACCCTGGGAACTTGGAAGAGGTGTGGACTTCAACTCCCAGAGTTCCCCCAGCCAGCCTAGCAACCAGCATAGCTGGCTGAGGAACTCTGGGAGTTGAAGTCCACACCTCTTCAAGTTCCCACGGTTGAGAAAACACCGCTCCAGCACAGAGGTTTTCAAACTTGGCAGCTTGTAAGACATGTGGACTTCAACTCCCAGAGTTCCCCCAGCCAGCCTAGCAACCAGCATAGCTGGCTGGGGAACTCTGGGAGTTGAAGTCCACAAGTCTTACAAGCTGCCAAGTTTGGGGACCCCTGCTTCTAGCCCCATAAGACCACCCCAAACTCACCTTGATCAGTGTCAACCAGTCCCAGCCCATCTGTCCCCGTCCAGAAAAATAGAGGTTCAAGAGAGGTCTTGCCCAGGTGAGCCTTCCCTTGCTTTCCTCTATCCACACCTGCCAGCTCTCTGTACATGCTCAGTTGCCTTCCCTTAATTGCAAGGACCCTGTCAGGTGACTGCAGCAAAATTAATTAGCAGCATCCTCTCCCGGTTTGCCACCTCATTTTTCCGCCCTGGGGCCAAAGTTGTCCTGCACTCTGTACATGTTTATAAACACTCTCGGCTCACGGTCCTGGGGGGAGGAAGAAACTGGACCCCCTTTCCTTTGCCTTTCCACCTTAGGAAGGTCTGCACTCTGCTTGCGCTCAGAGGACCCTTCTTCCTTTGCTCGGAAGAGGAAAACCAACCTCGTTACAATGTTGCCATTCTGTCCGCACGGGTAGTCCTCGATTTACGACCATGATCGAGGCCAAATTTTTCCGTTTCCAAGCGAGACATAGGTTGAGTGGGTTTTGCCCCATTTTATGACCTTCCTTGCCGAAGTCGTTAAGCGAATTGTTGCAGTTAATTAAGTAAGTAACCTGGTTGTTAAATGGAATCTGGCTTCCCTATGGACTTTGCTTGTCAGAAGGTGATCCCCGGGGACACGGCAGCCGTCATAAGTATGAGTCAGTTGCCGAGCATCTGAATTTTGATCACTTGATGCCGCAACGGTCGTTAAGTGTGAAAAACGGTCACAAGTCACTTTTTTTTCAGGGACATTGTCACTTCGAGGCCACTAAATGGACTCCTGTAAGCCTCTAGGACTACCTGTACAGAAAGCGGCAATGCAGACATGTGGCTGACCTCCAAAAGGAGGAGGAATGGCATTCTGTTTGTCCTCAGAGGTACCCTCTCCTTCTCACACACAAACCCCAAACCCAACATGCCTGGCACCCAATGCACTTTGGCCTTGCTCAGAGGCCCTCTTGCTACCCTCCAAGTATCACTACCCAGACTCTCCCTCTCCAGGACTCTCTGCCTATGCTCAGAGGCCCCCTTCTCCTCCGCAACCCCCATCCTCCTTCCTACCGTAACATTACAAAACCCAGCCTGTCTGCAGGTTCCTTCCTCCTTCTCCTCCCCTGCAACCACCCCACCCGGGGCCGACCGACCTACCCAATTCTGCCTGTGCTCAGAGGCACTCTCTCCTTCCCACTCTCTCTCCTCTCGCCTTGCATTCGATGCACTTTGGCCCTGCTCATAAGGCATCCTTTTTATGGGTGTGGGGGAGTGCACTTTGGGGGGGGAACCTTTACTTCCCTCCAGGTATCACTACCCGAACTCTCCATCTCCAGCGCTCTCTGCCTATGCTCAGAGGCCCCCTTCCCCTCTGCAACCCCCCCCCTTCCTACCCTAACATTATAAAACCCTGCCTCCCTGCGTCTTCCTTCCTCCTTCTCTGCAACCACCCCACCAGGGGCAGACTGACCTACCCAACTCTGCCCATGCTCAGAGGTCCCCTTCCCCTCCACAGCCCCCCCCACCCCCGCCACCCTCCTTCCTTTCCTAACATTACAAAACCTGGCCTGTCTGTGTCTTCCTTCCTCCCCTACAACCACCACCACCCCCAGGGCCGATCTACCCACCCAACTCTGCCCATGCTCAGAGGTCCCCTTCCCCCCCAACAACCCGCCACCACCACCTTCCTTTCCTACCCTAAGGTTACAAAACCCGGCCTGTCTGCATCTTCCTTTCTTCCTTCTTCCTCTGCAACCACCCCACCAGGGGCCGGCTGACCTGCCCAACTCTGCCCATGCTCAGAGGTCCCCTTCCCCTCCGCAGCCCCCCACCCATCCATCCACCTTCCTTCCTACCCTAACATTACAAAACCCGGCCTGTCTGCAACTTCTTTCCTCCTCTGCAACCACCCCACCCGGGGCCGACCTACCCACCCAACTCTGCCCATGCTCAGAGGCACTCTCCCCTTCCTTCCTTCCTTCCTTCCACACACACACACTCTGCCCACGCCCAGAGACCCCCTCGCCCCTTCCCCACCCGGGCTCTCCTCCTCCTCCTCCTCCGACTCACGATGGCCCGTCCGTAGCAGGCGGCGGCCTCGGGGTACTTGCGGCCGACGAAGAGCCGGTTGCCCTGCTCCTTGTACTCCTGGGCGCTGCGGGTCTTCTCCGGGCTGCCTCCGCCGACGCCGCCGACGCCTCCTCCACCGCCGATGCCGCCTCCGACGCCCGCCTCGCCTCCGCCGGGCAGCCCCGCGCCGCCCTCCTTCTTCTCCTTCTCCTTCTTCTCCTCCTTCCCCTTCATGCCGCCGCCGCCGCCCAGGCAGAAGCAGCCGCCGCCGCCCCCGGAGGAGCCCGGCGGGCACCGCTCGCCCCGGCCCCGACGCACCGCCACAGCCCGGCCCGGGCCCCGCTCGCCCGCCCGCCTCCCTCCCCGCGAGAGCAGCACCGGCAGCGGCAGAAGAAGTAGCAGAAGCGGCGGCGGCGGCGGCCCCGGAGCAGCCAGCCAGCCAGCCGCAGGAGGAGCCGGGAGGAACGGGCGGAGCGCTGCCGTGGCAAAGGAGGAAGGGGAGGGATCGGCGCGCTACGGCTTCTGCTGCTGCTGCTGCTGCTGCTGCGCCCGGCCGCGAAAACGCCCACGACGGCGACAACGACAACGGGCAGGAGGAGGAACCGGCTGGTGGGGGCGAACGGCGGGCGCTGAGCGGGCGCTGGGGGAGGTGGGGAGCGACCTGGTTTTGCGGACGTCGGTGAGTAGGTGAGCCCAGCTCCCCCGAGGGGAGGGAGAGGGAGGGATGAGGAAAGGGGTCGCTGAGCGGGCGTTGGGCAAGCAGGGAAGGGGACTTGGTTTTCCGACCGACGGTGAATAGATGAGCCTAGCCCCGGGGGCCTCGGAGTGGGTGGGCAGGGGGTCGATGAGCGGGCGCTAGGCAAGCAAGCGGGATGGCGGGGCGGGGGGAGAGACCTGGCTTTGCTGACGACGGTGAGTAGGTGAGCCCAGCCCCGGGGGTGGAGTGGAGGGTCGGAGAGGGAGGGGTGGGGAAAGGGGTCGTTGAGAGGGCGTTGGGCCAGTAGGAGAGGGGACTTGGTTTTCCGACCCACGGTGAATAGATGAGTCCAGCCGGGGGTGGGGGGTGGGTGGGGGGGGGAGAAGGGGCGGAGTGGGTTGGGGTGGGGGGTAAGGGGGTCGCTGAGCAAGCTAGCAGGTGGACGATCTTGCTTTCCGGCCGCCGAGGAGCAGCTCAGCCCGGGATGGGGGGGTGCTCGGAGTGGGATGGATGAATGGACGGATGGGTGGGTGGGTAGGTAGGAGGGGTCGCTGAGTGGGTGTTGGACAAGCAGGGGGGAGGACTTAGTTTTCCGACCGACGGTGAGTAGATGAGTCCAGCCCGGGGGGTGGGGGTCGGAGTAGGAGGGATGGCTGGGTGGGTGGGGTAGGGAAGAGGGTCGTTGAGCGAGCTATGGGCAAGCAGGCGGGTGAGAGTGGGGGGGGGGGGAGACCTGGCTTTGCGGACGACGGTGAGTGGCTGAACTCAGGGGTCGGGGGGCGAGGGATGGGTGGGAATGAGAAATGGCTGGGTGGGTAGGGGGTCGCTGAGCGAGGTCTGGGCAAGCAGGCAGGCGGTGGGGGGAGACTTGGGTCTCTGAGCGAGCCGGCAGGAGGGCGATCCCGCTTTGCGCACGACGGGGAGTGGCTGCGCCCAGCCGGGGGATCGGAAGGGGGACTGGCTGAGTAGGTGGGTAGGGGGTCGCCGAGCGAGCGCTGGGCAAGCAGGCGGGTGGGCGACCTCGCGTGAGTAGCTGCGCCCAGCCGGAGGATCGGAGATGCGTTGTCAACCCCGCTTTGCGCCCAGACGGCTCCGGTTGCGCACGGTCGGTTGGCTTAACGGTCGGGCGCGGGGAGTGGGGGGCGCCGCCGGGCAGGAGCGGGAGTCCCGCGGGGTTTGGTTCGGTTGTGCCCGGGCAGCGAAGCGGACCGACTCAAAAAGGATGAAGGGGATCTTGGGTGGAGCTGATCGAGGGAACAACCTCTGGCTTGTTGAGTCAACCGTGGTTGGTGGGCCTTGGCTGGGAGGTGGGGGGGCTGTTTCCAAACTAAAGCCTCGATTGGTTGGTTAAAGTGCAGGCTGGATCCTAATGCTCCATCACTGGAGGCTTTTAAAAAGAGACTGGACAGCCACTGGTCTAGGGTCTCCTGCTTGAGGCAGGGGGTTGGACTAGAAGACCTCAAAGGTCCCCTCCAACTCTTTTATTCTGTTAAGTTTTGATTGATTCACCAAAGGGGGAGCTTGCACATTCTGATAAGATACATTGGACTTCAGTCAATTTGATGAAACTGTGAGTTAAACCAAAATTAAAAACTTTGGTGCCTACCGGGTTAGACACTGGGAGATAGTGAGTTCTAGTGCTGTCTTGGGCACAAAGCCAGTTAGGTGACCTCTCTCAGCCCTAGGAAAGAGACAGTGGGAACCCACTTCCCAAAAACCTTGCCAAGAAAAGATTGGCAGAGGCTTTATTATTCTTAATGAGGACTAGTTTGTTGCAATGGCTAAGGCATCAGGCTAAAAACTGGGAGGCTGTGAGTTCCAGTCCTGCCTTGGGCATGCAAGCCAAAGATTTTGGCCAATCTCTCTCTCTCAGCCCTAGGAAGCAGCCAAGGGCAACCACTTCCAAGAAACATTGCCAAGGAAACTGCAGGAATTTGTACTATCAAAAAGAATCAACATTGACTCAAAAGTAGCAAAAAACCCAACAACAACAAAACCCATAAAGTTGTCAAAGCTGCATGTTGGCGTGTCTGCACATCACAGCACATTTGGGTATATCTGACCACAATTACATCAAACAATTATAGCTGAGAGGTTTAGCCTTGAGTGACAGGTGGCCACCCACAATGGAAGGGATCCCATATTGAGCTAAATCCAGTTTATTTATTGAAAAATTTAGGGCTGAAATCCTAAACATGAACCAAGGTGTAGAAACAAGGGTTTTGCTTAGAACAGGGGTCAGCAACCTGTGGCTCTGGAGCCGCATGTGGCTCTTTCACCCCTCTGCTGCGGCTCCCTGGCACTCAAAATATGCGTCACAACCACCAATGTGCGAAACCTGCCAGCACACGATTTACTGAGCTTTTCAACCCCCGGTAAGCCAACCATGGATAAATCCAAGAAAAGAAAAATTTCAGAAGAAAACAGAACGTTTAATTCAACTACATATGTTAGTTTTGTGGCCACTCAAGAAATAGTCAGGCATGGGAAGGGTTTTGTGGCTCCCGATGTTTTCTTTTCTGTGGGAAACAGGTCCAAATGGCTCTTTGAGTGTTTTAAGGTTGCAGACCCCTGGCTTAGAATATCCCAGATATGATTGACTTGGCTTTCCACTTTGGGTCAGAGTTTATATAATACCCTAAATCAGCCTTTTTCCAGCTTGGCAAACTTTAAGATGAGTGGACCAACTCCCAGAATTCCCCAGACTTTGTTTAGCTGGCTGAGGAATTCTGGGAGTTAAAGTCCATCCATCTTAAAATTGCCGAGCTTGAGAAATACTGTTTTAAACAACCAAACATAAAAAAGATGACCTCTTGTGCCCTTGGCTACCTAATATTTTGATTTTTCTCTGTTCCAGGAGGTCTTAAAGCATGTCAGGGAAAGGAGGACTTTATGCATGTGAAGATCCAGCATCCTGGAAAGCCGTTTTGAATATTTACCAGGATGTGATTGAAGCTATGGGAAGCAAGAAGAAGAAACTAATTGTCTTGGATCGGTGGTAAATTACTGATATGTAATTTGGACAGTTTAATGAAGGTTTTATCAGCCCTCGTTGGCCTATCCCAGGGGTCTCCAACTTTAAACACTCAAAGAGCCATTTGGACTCATTTCCCACAGAAAAGAAAACACCGGGAGCCACAAAACCCTTCCAGTGCCTGACTATTTCTCGAGCAGCCACAAAACTAGCATATGTAGTTGAATTAAACGTTTAGTTTTCTTCTGAAATTTTTCTTTTCTTGGATTTATCCACGATTGGCCTACCAGGGGTTGAAAAACTCAGTAAATCTCGTGCTGGTGGATTTTGCATATTGGCGGTTATGACTCATATTTTGAGTGACGGGGAGCCGCAGCAGAGGGGTGAAAGAGCCACATGGGGCTCCAGAGCCGCAGGTTGCTGACCCCTGGCCTAGCTTGACAATTTTCCATGTGCAGGACAGAATTGAATTGCATTTTAAGACTGTTTGTGCATTACCACCTTCTTTCTTATTTCCATTCTGCTGCTTCTTGTGCCATATCCGTCATCGGACATTGGCGATCATGTTGGCAATCCTATTTTTGTCAACAGCCGCATAAAAAAGGGCTGCTGAGTTTTGTCCAAACCGGTCCCTTAGGTTTTGAAGCCATGATGTTCTTCTTCTGCCTGGATCTCATTTGCCTACAATCTTTCTCTTGGAGGATTAAGTGAAGGATGCCGTATTTTTCTGGGTGTCGCATTACATATCCAAAATATTCTAACACTCACTTTTTAATGACTTTGATGATTTCCCTTTGCTTTCCCAGGCGGCTTATCATTACCTCGTTTCTGATTTTGTTAACCCAGCTTATACGTAACAGCCGTCTGTAAATCCACATTTGAAATGCTTCTAGTTTCTTCAAGTGGCTTTCCGTCAGAGACCAACTCTCTACTCCGTAGAGCAGGATAGAAAAGATGTAACATCTGACAAGCCTGATTTATTATTTCCGTAAGCTTCTTAAAAATGTCCCTCGGAGGGTGGCTCTGTATGCTTTTACTGTTTCTTTTACTTGTCTCTTTTCAAGGTATCAAGAAGAGTTGCCCGAAATTCTTGCAGGGCGCAAGGAAAAATACTTGACGAAAGACGAATTGTTGAAACTCATGGAATGGAAACTGACCGTAGGTATTTTCCTCTCTTGAAGCGCTAAACAGATTTCAGCAGTTCAACAACAGGTGAAAGCTCAGCCTTAAAACCCATCTGTAAAATGGGTTTATGAGGGGTCCTTGGTGCTCTCTGAGCTTGCTTGTTTTCTGGCAGATATTTCATTACCCAAGGTGCACTGATGACATTAGCTAGTTGGATAACGAAATATTTACAAGAAAACAAGCAAGCTCAGAGAGCACCAAGGACCCCACAGTCTCCGTCTCCTCCTCCTCTTCCTCCTTCTCCTCCCTGCAAACCCCACTCCCTTCTAGCACTGATGATGTTACCTAGTTGGGTAATGAAATGTCTGCAAGAAAACAACCCAGCTCAGAGAGCACCAAGGACTCCTCATTTCAACCCTGAGCTACAAATATTCTCCTTTAATGGATATAGTGAAGATGCGATTGGCATATTAGTGCAATCTTCTTAATAGGTTGGTTAAGCTTTCGCTTAGCAAGCATCCACGGTGTTCTGTTCTCCTGTTTTTCCTTACAACAACCCTTTGAGGTAGGTTGGGCTGAAAGAGACTAGCAGGTCCAGTGTCACCCAGGAACTTCCTGGAATAACTCTGGAAGGTTAAACATCCCATTCCTTTGCTGTTTTCCTTAATAATTCTGAACCCAAACCAGCTTGAGACATGTTAGTTTATAGTGTGTTAGCACCCACAAAGGTGACTTACAGTTCAGCATGTCTAAAATTTGGCTATTTGGAATCATTATTCAGCCCATGGCCAAACATTCCATATAAATACCAACTTTTTCGAGCTGGATAGGTTTTGGACCAAGTCCTGTGCCCCATTCTGGGCACCATGTTTGAAGGAGGAAAGAGCCAAAATTATTTGAGTTCCAAAAAGGGCAAAGGGCACACACAGCCAGGATTGGGACTAGAAACATGAAGGCTGAAGAAGACAGAGAAGGTTTAAGTCAGTGGTGAAGTTCAAATTTTTTTACTACTGGTTCTGTGGGTGTGGCTTGGTGGGCATGGCAGGGGAAGGATATTGCAAAATCCCCATTCCCTCCCCACTCCTGGGGGAAGGATACTGCAAAATCCCCATTCCCTCCGCACTCCTGGAGGAAGGATATTGCAAAATCCCCATTCCCTCCCCACTCCTGGGGGAAGGATACTGCAAAATCCCCATTCCCTCCGCACTCCTGGAGGAAGGATATTGCAAAATCCCCATTCCCTCCCCACTCCTGGGGGAAGGATACTGCAAAATCCCCATTCCCTCCGCACTCCTGGAGGAAAGATACTGCAAAATCCCCATTCCCTCCCCACTCCTGGGGGAAGGATACTGCAAAATCCCCATTCCCTCCGCACTCCTGGAGGAAGGATATTGCAAAATCCCCATTCCCTCCCCACTCCTGGGGGAAGGATACTGCAAAATCCCCATTCCCTCTGCACTCCTGGGGGAAGAATATTGCAAAATCTCCATTCCCACTCCACTCTGGGGCCAGCCAGAGGTGCTATTTTCCGGTTCTCCAAACTACTCAAAATTTCCGCTACCGGTTCTCCAGAACCTGCTGGATTCACCCCTGGTTTAACCCCAGCACTGAGGAGAGACAAACGGTGGCGAAATGGCAGAGTTGGCAGAATGAAATCGCGCTAAACATTTGCAGCTCGCGCTCAAAAGTGGATCATTTCTGCTTTTCTGGTCTTTGCAGAGAGGAAAATTTCGGCCTCGTTTGCAGCAGCTGGTGACTGCTAATCCGAGCAAGATGGTGGAGGAACATACCAGAAAAGCTTTCCATCATCTCCCAGATGTAGAAGTGGCGGTAAAGGACTTGAATGAACTGAAGGGCGTGGGGCCAGCCACAGCTTCAGGTACAAAAAATGGCAGGTTACAAATTAATGATGGGTTACAATTAATCAGTGGAACAACTTGCCTCCAGAAGTTGTGGATGCTCCAACACTGGAAGTTTTTAAGTAGATGTTGGACAACCATTTGTCTGAAGTGGTGTAGGGTTTCCTGTCTAAGCAGGGGGTTGGACTAGAAGACCTTCCAAGGTCCCTTCCCACTCTCTTATTCTGTAACTCCATGTTTTTCATGTTCTATGATGACCATTTTTTAATACCTATTGATCGATGGTGAATTCTTCATGGTCGTTATCCTCTGAGTCCCATTTATTTCCATCCCAATGCAAGGCAGAAAGGTAGAGATCGAAGCAATCCCAACAATAAATGGATTCTAAATCTAATCAGTAAAAAGAATAGAAATATCGGGCAGGGATGAGCCTGGCTACTTCTGGGCAGGGAGACTTCGCACCCTGTTCACTCCTCCCAGTTATTTCTTCCTTAGCCTCCTGTTTTGGCTTCTGTTTTAGCCATTCTCGCTGCCGGAGCACCCGAAATTGCTGCATTTATGGCCGATGAAGTGATGGAGACCCTCCCAGGCCTCAATCCCCTCCAGTACACCCTGAAACATTATCTGCTTTATATGGATAAGATTCAGAGCTGTGTGAAGAAACTGAACAAAGGTAAGACAAAGCTTTCGCAAAGTCCTCCCCTCCAGAATCATAGAATCATAAGTCTAGAAGGGACCTCGGAGGTCTTCTAGTCCAACCCCCAACCCAAGTCCTCATACCATTCATGAAGTCACTAAGAGCGATTTGGGCAGCCGTATAAATTTTCTTAAAATAAATGAATAAATTCAGGACAAACAGCTGTCCAATCTTCTCTTGAAAATCTTTTCTTGAAGGACCACTCTTGATTTGACAAACTCACATTTCCCTGATGTCTGCATAATAAAGGCTGAAAAATAAAGAGAACTTATTGAAAGAGACGAGAAGCAGAGAAAATATATTTATCTGTGGAGTTTATTGCTTAGATTGTAACAGGTCATCCTGGAGTTACGACCACAGTCAAGCCCAAAATTTCTGTTGTTAAGCGAGATACTTGTTAACGAACATTTTTTGCCCATTTTACGGACTTTTCCAATGCAGAAATAGGGCAGTTGGAGAATATTGGTGGCTCAGCGGGGCTAAGGCGCTGAGCTTGTTGATTGAAAGGTCGGCAGTTCAGCAGTTCGAATCCCTAGCGCCGCATAACAGGGTGAGCTCCCGTTACTTATCCCAGCTTCTGCCAACGTAGCAGTTCGAAAGTACGTTAAAAAATGCAAGTAGAAAAATAGGGACCACCTTTGGTGGGACAGGAACAGCGTTCCGTGCGCCTTTGGCGTTGAGTCATGCCAGCCACATGACCATGGAGACGTCTTCGGACAGCGCTGGCTCTTTGGCTTTGAAACGGAGATGAATACCGCCCCCTAGAGTCGGGAATGACTAGCACATATGTGCGAGGGGAACCTTTACCTTTACCGCAAAATTCAGCTGATTCTGGAAGACTAAGAAGTTCTCCAAGATCCTTTGCAACTCTGTTATTCTGTGTTTTGTTAGGTAACACCACGGAAACCTGGACGGCTCACCTGGTGGAAAAATGCCTCTGGACCTGGGCTTTGGCTGAAAAGCTGCGTTTGCCCTCCTTACCGATTGTGAGTCCAGACGAAGACCAGGGAGATGTTGGTGAGCAAGGAAACCAAGCCAGGAAGAAGCAGCGAACCAGATGAAGGCTTCCCAGCTCCTGCGATTGTGGGATGAACAACACCTGCTCCTCAGCACGTGAATGGCAGAGCTGAGCAAACACACCCAAGGGACGTTCAGCTCACTTTGGGACCAACCACACCAGCCCACAGCAACCCGCCTAGCACCGTTTTCTCACAAACAGAAGGCGGTTTTTGTTTGATACCAAGTGGGTTAGAAACCCTGTTTGGTCGTCTTTCAAAGGATTGGCAGGGATCTGTGCCAATGGTGGGATTCAAAAATGATTTAACAAACGGTTCTCTGCCCTAATGACCGGCTGGCCGGGCATGGCCAGGGGGTGTGACAGGCATCACTCAGCCTCCTGTACCCTCCTTGGAGCAAAAACAGGCCGCGGGGGGGCACCGTTCCCCCCGTGCTCCGATTTGGGCCTAGTATGCCTCCCTGCAGCCTCCAGGGAGCAAAAACAGGGTGCAGGGGGCCGCTCCACACCTCCTATGTCCTGTTTTGGGCCTAGTACGACTCCCTGCAGCCTCCTGGGAGCAAAAACGGGGTGCAGGGGGACTGCACCACACCCACCCACCCCTGCGCCCCATTTTGAGCCTAGTAGGCTTCCCTGCACCTGCCTGAGAGCAAAAACAAGTGTGTGGGGACTCCGGGAAGGGGCAGGGCCATCCAGTAATTTAACAACTAGTTTTCCCGAACCGGTTGAATCCCACCACTGGATCTGTCCAAATGTACCTGTTTTAATAATATTGAAATGGATCATTCTGTTACAAGCAGCCTTCCCTTCCCTGCCTCACCCCCTTTTACCTCCATAGTAATGGATTCCATCCCACCCTCCCTTACTTGATGGGGTATGGGACGGGAACTAGAGTTCTAGAGTTCAATTGATTGATATTAGGAGCTAAAAGATTTAATGGCACTGACGGGCATATATATATATATACTGCACATATGGAAATATTTTTTATACACAATTCAGGAGTTGCTTAGCTTTCCCTCTCTTTCAATAAAAGGGATTAAATGAGACGAGTAAAACTTGGCACAATGACAAAATTAAAAAGCTGCGCCAAAAGGTGCAGGAAAGACGAAAAAGAAAGAACAAAGATTAAAAATAGAAAAAAAGAAATATCTGCTTCCATCCTCAGCCAGTAGAATCAACATTAAGAACTTGCCACAGTCTCTTAAAAGAAAACCCAGTATCTTTAATCCATGTTTTCCTCCTGTTTCCATAAGCGCATCTCTAAATCCTCATCTCTCGCTATTAAACTGCAAAAGTCCAGTAGGGATTATCAGAAATGACAACTTTTAGGATTACAAATTGTATCTCTTACACACAAGCTGAATCTGCCCTTTGCCTTTACCAAATCCCCGGTTCCTCTCTTTCAAATATATAGTAGTAGGCCAAAATTGTGGAAATCTTTTGGGAAAAGTTTTTGAGGTTTGATGGCTAATAACACCACCACACACACCCCCTTTTTTTTTTTTTTTTGAAGTTTCAAGATAATCCTATTCCACTGCTGGAATGGCCTGGGAATAGCCCAGACCTTAACTCAATTGAAAATCTATGGAGCCGACTAAAGAAACTTGTTTGTCAGAAGCGACCCAGCAATAAAACCCAGTTAATAGAAGCCATCATTCAATCTTGGTTTCAGATGATAACAGCTGCAGAACTCAAAGACTTGGTTCACTCCGTGGGAAGACATTGTAAGGCTGTAATTCATGCTAAAGGTTCCCCAACTAAGGATTAACTGACATGGGGATAATTTTTGTATATCTTGTTTTTTCTACATGTTTCATTTTTCTTCTTTCTACTGTAACTGCTATTCTAATAGCAAATCCTTCAAAGAAGTTATTGCATTACATTCTTGATTCAATTATCTTTCCATTGATATATAATTTTATGGTACTTACTACTACTACAAAAAAAAGGTGGTTATTATTAGCTAATTTTAGAAAATACACTTTTCCCAAAAGTTTTCCACAATTTTGGCCACTGCTGTCGGTAGTAGATAGTCCTTGACTTAACAATCACAACTGAGTCCAAAATTGCCCAGCAAGACTGTTGTTAAGTGAGTTTTGTCCCATTTTACGACTTTGAATCCTTGCAGCTGTGAAGTTAGGTTAGTAAGCGAATCTGACTTTCCCCATTGACTTTGCTTGCAGGAAGGTTGCAAAAAGTGATCGCTTGACTATTTATTTATTTATTTATTTATTTATTTATTTATTTATTTATTGAATTAATATTGCTGTCCCTTCTCCCATATTGACTCAAGCTGTCTTACATAATATAAAACCTTATTTAAAACAATAAAAACTAACAAAAAGAATCAAACTCATATCGTACAATATAACCAGGAGCCTGGTTTAGCTCAACAGACAGAAGCACTGTAATTTAACACCAGCTGTCTGCAATTTAAGTAAGATCGAATCTCGCCAGGCTCAAGGTTGACTCAGCCTTCCATCCTTTCTAAGGTAGGTGAAATGAGGACCCAGTTTGTGGGGGCAATCAGCTGACTTTGTATAAATATACAAAAAGTATGAAGGCTATTGCTTAATGCACTGTAAGCCGCCCTGAGTCTCCGGAGAAGGGCGGCATATAAATCAAATTAAAAATAAATAAATAAATAAATAAAACAAAATCACCCCTCACCTCCCGTCTCGGCGACAGCCGATCAATCACACAAGCCATTGAATGGGCTCCATCCCGCTCCATCCCCAGGCCCGCTGGTAGAACCAGATCTTCAGCGCCTTCCAGAAACATATTAGAGTGGGGCCCATTCTAATCTTGGGGGAAAAGATGTTCCAGAGACAGGGAGCCACCACGGAGAAGGCCCTTCTACTGGGTCCCACCAGGTGTATCTGGTGGGACCCACAACATTCCCTGCCTCCCCGCTCTGATGGGTCGGGTAGATATGACTGGCAAGAGACGGTCCCTCAGATCACCTGGTCTCAAGCCGATATCCCACGATGGAACATTACAATCGTCATAAGTACGAGTCAAGTGTCCTAATTTTGATCACGTGGCCACGGGGATGCTGCAATGGTTCAAAGTGTGGAAAACGGTTATAATTTAAGTCACTTTTTTTCAATGCTGTTGTAACTTAAAAAAGTCATTAAATGTAGGGTTCTAAGTTGAGGAATTGTTGTTAGTTGCGAAGTCGTGTCTGACCCATCGCTACCCCATGGACAATGTTTCCCCAGGCCTTCCTGTCCTCTACCATTCTCCAGAGACCATTGAAGCTCACGCCGACTGCTTCAGTGACTCCATCCAGCCACCTCGTTCTCTGCCGTCCCCTTCTTCTTTTGCCCTCCATCGTTCCCAGCATTAGGCTCTTCTCCAAGGAGTCCTTCTCATTAGGTGGCCAAAGGATTTGAGTTTCCTCTTCAGGACCTGGCCTTCTAAAGAGCAGTCAGGGTTGATCTCCTCTAGGACTGACCGGTTGGATCATCTTGCAGTCCAAGGGACTCGCAGGAGTCTTCTCCAACACCATAAAATACTTGTAATCAAATTCAGTTCCAAAGGTGTGGCAACAAAGAAGGACCTATGTGATTCAATCCATCCCACCCCCACCCCTCAACATGAATCATCTGGAACCCTGTTTCTCAACTTTGGCTGCTTGAAGATGGGTGGACTTCAACTCCCAGGATTCTCTAGCCAGCCAGAGGAATTCTGGGAGTTGAAGTCCACGCATCTTCAGGTAGCGAAAGATTGAGAAACACTGCTCTGAATGACATGATGCTTCGCTCTCGCTAGAGGGAGCCCCTGTCTAAAGATATCTAATTTCAACACTTCTTCAATCCATCCTGGCTACTTTCCTGTTTGGCTGATTTAATCTAGGAAAGCTTTGCTCAAGTTGTTCAGATGCCGTGATGTGTCATACATTTACAAAGATCAGGATCGTGCAGGCCATGGGGTTCCCTGTGACATTCTATGGAAGCAAAAGTTGAACTTTATATTTCTAAGTTCTGTTTTTATTATAGAATAGGAGGGGAGGGAAGAGAAGAGAAAATAGAGAATAGAGTAGAATAGAATAGAATAGAACAGAATAGAATAGAATAGAATAGAATAAAGAATAGAATAGAATAAATAGAATAGAGTTGAATAGAATAGAATCAAATAAAATAGAAGAATAAGAATAGAATAGAACAGAATAGAAGAATAAGAAATAGAATAGAATAGAATAGAATAGAATAGAATAGAATAGAATAGAATAGAATAGAATAGAATAGAATAGAATAGAATAACAGAGTTGGAAGGGACCTTGGAGGTCATCTAGTCCAACCCCCACCCACCCAAGCCGGAAACCCATTTCTGAAAGATGGCAGTCCAGTCTCTTCTTGAAAGCTTCCACTGATTATATCTGATCTGATCAGATCATTATATCATATTTTATCATATCATATATCACCTCCGTGCCTTCCGCCATGCCCTTAAAACTTTCCTTTTTCAACAAGCTGGGCTGGCCTAACAAATCCTTTTAAATGATTTTAAATTTGTTTGTCTTTTTAAATTTTGGGCCAAAGTGAGATATTTCCTTTTAATCTGTTCTTAATTTATGTATTATGTATTTATGTGTTTTTACTTGGCTGTATACCGCCCTGAGTCCCTAGGGAGAAGGGCGGTATATAAATTTGAAATAAAATAAAATAAATAAATAAATCACAATATAGTATAGTATTGTACCATGTATAGTATAGTATAGTATAGTATAGTATAGTATAGTATAGTATAGTATAGTATAGTATAGTACAATGCAGTAAATATTATAATTATTATATTATATTATATTATATTATATTATATTATATTATATTATATTATATTATTCCTATACTATCCTATACTATGCTGCTTTAATAATAACTATGTTTGTACAACTAAATTTGTACAACTAAAAGTTTCTTCATGCTAGCTGGGGCATTCTGGGAGTTGAAGTCCACAGATCTTCAAGTTGCTGAGGTTGAGAAACACTGTAATACAGAACGAAACTGATCGTGTCCTGCCTTCTAGCGGCCCTTATAAGTAAAAACACAGGATGTACACTAAAAGCAGAAATTTCCCTTTTCTTGGGACTGTGTGAGTTGCCTCAAGTCTTGTACAAGCAGACATGGCATCCCTATTGCTGTGAGTAAGGTAGCCTGTCCATTCCAATAGACAACTAAACATGGAGCATCCAATAAGGAAGTGTTGGTCCTTTCAGGTAGACCAAATTTGAATCCCACAGGTGTGAATAGTAAATCCTCCTTGGTTTATAGCATCACAGAAACAGAATCTAGTAAGTCTGAATGTGCCTGGCCCTCCCTATCTTCACCTTTGACAGAGCTATAGAAGGACCAGTCTGAGATGCTTCCTCTAATTACATTTCTGCTCTGGGCTCAGATTTCTCTTCTCTGACTGATGCCTCGGCCAGAGCTCTTTTTTTTATTATTATTATTATTTTAATTTGATTTATATGCCGCCCTTCTCCGGAAACTCAGGGCGTCTTATAATGTGTTAAGCAATAACCTTCAAGGTTAACCTTTATCCTTCAAGGTTATTCTCACAGCCATTTAAAGGAATTTAAACCTTCCAGAATGGGACGGAGCCCTGTGGGGAAGTGTATATGCCTGGCTAACTGGAATCTGGAACATTCCATAAGTCATCAGGGGTAACTGTCACCCTGGTCACCACTTCTTTCCCTCCTACCATCCAGAAGGAGATATAGAAGCATAGCAAGCTACACAAACAGGCGGAAGAACAGTTTTTATCCGTGGGCTGATTCCTGAATGAGAAATAACATCATTTTAACATCATAACTATATAGTACGATGGACTTGCAGGGCCGGTGCAACACGTAACACGTTCACACTGGTACAATAGGACTGGGTGTTTTGTTAATATGATTTATTGGGTTAGGGATTTTCTGTATTCACTGTGAGTTGTATTGTGTTGTGTGGGGTGGGTGTGCACTGAGGGAGCTCAATCAATCTCATTGTATATACGTTGTGCACTGACAATAAAGATTTGAAATTTGAAAGCCTTTATTGACATTGTACATCATGTATACAACGAAATTGGTTTAGCCTCTACTGATGCAGTTCATACAAGACAACGTGAATAATATAAAGAATAATCCTTATACAAGTAGTTAGGGGAAAAACTAATCCTATGTTTCCATATGTACAACATATTCTATACAACATGTCAGGGGTGAAATCCAGCAGGTTCTGACAGGTTCTGGAGAACCGGTTGTGGAAATTTTGAGTAGTTTGGAGAACCAGCAAATACCACCTTTGGCTGGCCCCAGAGTGGGGTGGGAATGGGGATTTTGTAGTATCCTTTCCCCTGGAGTGGGGAGGGAATGGGGATTTTGCAGTATCCTTCCCCCAAGAGTGGGGTGGGAATGGGGAGTTTGCAGTATCCTTTCCCCTGGAGTGGGAAGGGAATGGGGATTTTGCAGTGTCCTTCCCCCAAGAGTGGGGTGGGAATGGGGAGTTTGCAGTATCCTTTCCCCTGGAGTGGGGAGGGAATGGGGATTTTGCAGTATCCTTCTCCTGGAGTGGGGTAGGAATGGAGATTTTGCAGTATCATTCCCCTGCCACGCCTACAGAACTGGTAGTAAAAAAAATTTGGATTTCACCACTGCAACATGTATATTACTCGGGTGTATGATCTTATATTATGGTAGGTACATATTACACGCTAAGCTGGCACCAGTGAAATTTGTGGTGCTATATTGTGCTTAGGAGTCTGACGGCCCATGAGTAGAAGCTGAGAAATGTGAGAGAGCGGTGCAGCCATTTGGTTGGAGATCCCTGGAAAATGAGGCCCTCTTTCAAACAGTTCCAATCTCTACTTTACTCCAGGGCTGTTTCAATTCAAAGGGAGGGTGGGTACTTCTTCCTTGGCTCCTAATGAGTTTGCAGCCTCATCATCTAAGATCATCTCCTGTGTGCTTGTTAAGACAGAGGTGGGTTTCAGCAGGTTCTGACCGGTTCTGGAGAACCGGTAGCGGAAATTTTGAGTAGTTTGGAGAACCGGCAAATACCACCCCTGACTGGTCCTGCCCCCATCTATTCTCTGCCTCCCGAGTCCCAGCTGATCAGGAGGAAATGAGGATTTTGCAGTAACCTTCTCCTGGAGCGGGGAGGGAATGGAGATTTTACAGTATTATCCTTCCCTGCCATGCCCACCAAGCCACGCCCACCAAGCCACACCCACAGAACCGGTAGTAAAAAAAAATTGAATCCCACCACTTTTGAAAGAGTATTGTGAGAAAGGACTTGAAGAGCTGCATCCAGGAGAATAAACAAATAAAAGACAACTTAAGGGGAGAAATGTACTTTCAGACTTGCAAGATTTATTGTCAGTCTTGTGACAGTATTGTCAGTCCAGGGCAAGAAGCACATCCAGAAGTACTAGCCCTAACTTTATTGTAAGGTGGCACAGTGGTTAGAATGAAGTATTGCAGGCAAACTCTGCCCACAGCCTGAAGTTCGATCCTGACCAGTTCAAGGTGGACTAAGCCTTCAATCCTTCTGAGGTGGGTAAAATGAGGACCCAGATTGTTGGGGGTAAGAGGCTGACTCTGTAAACTGCTTAGAGAGGGCTGTAAAAGCACTGTGAAGCAGTATATAAGTCTAAGTGCTATTAGGAAGGAAGGAAGGAAGGAAGGAAGGAAGGAAGGAAGGAAGGAAGGAAGGTTGCCAGGTCTGCTTCCAAAAAATAGTGGACAAGCGGGGGGGGGGGGGTGTTAAGTAGTAAAAAAATAAAAAAAAATTACAATTAAATTATATATTTTCTTACAAACATTTTAACACGTATTAAAATAATCACTTCAAAAGTTTACTTAAAATTCAAAACATCAAATATATTATAATAATATGTAAAATATTAAATCACATTTTAATTTCATCATAAAGCTTTTGAATAAAAAAAATGTCCACCCTTTTGTGAAAAAAAATAGTGAACATAATGTGAAAAAAGCGGACTGTCCGCTCAAATAGTGGACACCTGGCAACGCTAGCAAGGAAGGAGCTGTGGTGGCACAGTGGTTAGAGTACAGTACTTGCAGGCTACTTCTGCTGACTGCCGGCTGCCTGCAATTTGGCAGTTCGAATCTCACCAGGCTCAAGGTTGACTCAGCTTTCCATCCTTCCGAGATGGGTAAAATGAGGACCCAGATGGTTGGGGGGCAAGAGGCTGACTCTGTAAATCGCTTCGAGAGGGCTGTAAAAGCACCATGAAGCGGTATATGAGTTTATAAACAGATTCTTGCAAATCTGACAGTCCCTCTTTCCACACTCATCTTTACAGCCTAAGAAACTAGTGGGGAGGGTGCCTTCTGAGATATTTGAAGTTTTTTCTGTCGGCTCAGCTGCCTCTTATCCAACCGTACCCCTGGCTGTGGTTCTTCCTTCTGTTTACCAGGTCATTCCCACATTATCACCGCAATACCTTATCTTATAAACAGCAAAA
Organism: Arizona elegans; assembly: GCA_022577455.1. Classification (NCBI taxonomy): domain Eukaryota; kingdom Metazoa; phylum Chordata; class Lepidosauria; order Squamata; family Colubridae; genus Arizona; species Arizona elegans. The sequence goes on along the minus strand of JAKOOJ010000022.1, from coordinate 9,535,116 downwards.
TTTTATAAAAAGATGCAGAGGGAGCATACCTTGGTACAGGGAAAATCGGCTGAGTGAAATTCATCCATACCGTGAATTCCCCCCCCCACTTGTTGGCCTACTTTTTGTCTTGCTACAATTATGGCACATTTATTCTCGAGTATTGTGAATGCTTTGTCCTGTTTTCCCAACTTCCTCCCACCTCTTTTCTAAGTCTGCTCCCTATGTTCCCAAAACTTCAGGGAAAATAAAATCTTAATGTTATTTACAGTACCGTGATGGACTTCACAAAAGTAGGATGTTTATATTTCAGTAAATTATTAAGGCACCCCCAACTAGGTAGTAAACAAACATCATGTTCTGGATGCAGGTAATTTAGAATTTGTAACCATATTTGTAACCATAATCCTCTGCATTGTCGTAATATATTTATATCCGATTTTAACTTGGCCCTTCTAAATTGGTTTTACTCTCACCAGTGATACTTTAGAGTTGAAAGAATTGCTAGATTTGTTTTGTTGGTGCAGCCAAAAAGGTTGAAGCAAGAAATTTGAAAAATCGGATAAAGTGAAGTCCTGTTGGAAAGCTGCTGCAGCAGAAAAGTTAAAAACCACAACAACAAAAACATTGACCACCAGAGGGCACCAGGTAGCTAGATTCATCCTTTTTTGGGGACTCGTCAGGTGTACATAGCCATCTTGGCAACTTGAAGATAGGTAGACTTCAATTCCCAGAATTCTCCAGCCAGCATCCTGAACTTACGAGGATGTATTTGTTTATTGACCCCACAAAATTAAAATGGCACTGAAAAAGATAACTTGGGACTGGCAACTGGCATGTATTTATGATGATTGCAACATCCTAGGAGCATGAAATCGCCATTGGTGACTTTCCCATCCAGCTTCTGGTAAGTAAAATCAATAGAAGAAGCTGGATTGGAGTGGCGTGGTGGCCTAGAGATTATTTATTTATTTATTACATGTATTTATATGCCGCCATTCTCCCGAAGGACTCAGGGCGGCGAACACAAGTTAAGAAACAAGTACAATAAAATCATAATTTAATCCAAATAATTAATTAATAGTAAATAATAAAACCCGGAATCAGAGTTAGCCTATTTGTTTGAAAAGCCAAGTCTTCAAGTCCCGACGGAAGGAATCACAATCAGGAGGCTGTGAGTTCGATCCTAGGTAGAGGCAGATATTTCTCTCTCACCATGAGAATATATCTGCTGAAACAAACTCCGCATTGGTGACAGGAAGGACATCTGGCCAGTAAACACTCTGCTAGCTCCATTCAGTTGCCCAGACTCCAGATTATGGGGTCGTTACATGAAGATGATAAATGGAAGAAGCTGGATTCATTTAACAATTGTGTGATTTACTTCACTGCAGTGATTGGCTTAACAGTGGCTATGAATAAAGTCATAAAATCAGGTCCAGCTCATTTAACGTCTCCTCGCTTAGCAATGGAAATCCTGGTTGTAAATTGAGAACTACCTATATTACTGCTTTCTGGTCTTTTAAAACATTATTTCCTTTATTGATATCTTCAATAAAAAGGAACTTTGAGGAAACTGAAGCCTGGGAGTATTCTTTCCTTGGGGGTGTAACTTGGAACCCTGACAGATGTAATGAAAGGGATTTGGGTAATTCCTACTATAGCTCTGCCTGAAGAAGGTACCGTATTTTTTGGAGTATGAGATGCACCTTCCCCACCCCCAAAAATAGGGTGAAAATCTGGGTGCGTCTTATACTCTGAATGTAGCCCCACCCAGTTTCTCAAACGGAGGTTTCAGAGGCTGAAAAAAGTATCAGAAATTAAGCTTCAGAAAAAAAGCCTCCAAACAGAGCTTCAGAGTCTTTTTTTTTCTGAAGCTCTGTTTCGGAGGCTTTCAGAGGCAGGAAAAGAAGTTTTTTCTGAAACAGAGTTTCAGAAGTTTCAGAGGCAGAAAAAAAAAAGCAAGGCACAGAGCTCACAACCAAGGAACCTGTTGCTAAAATTCACCTCTGGGAACAGCTAATTGGGGTATTCCGGGAGGCTGATCCACCTGCCAATCAGCTTTTTTCTTATTTTCCTCCCCAAAAACTAAGGTGCATTTTATACTCCGGTGCATCTTATACTCCAAAAAATACGGTAGATCTTTGTTATGTAGAATAGACTGGCCCAGGCCTTAATGGCCCATTGACAAAGATGGGAGGGGGGCTAAGTTTCTGACTCCTTTTTAGGAGAAATATTCTGCCCTTTTAATATTTCCCAAAATATTTCAATTTTCCTTGGAGATGGGTGGGTGCTAACTTCCTACAGGAGATTATGGGGAAGGAAGGAGAAAGCAAGACAGTTGTACAATTTTATTAGCGTTTGCATCAATCCGTTTGCTTGCTACTTTGCAGGGTGATGCTAACACGTTATCTCCTGCCCATCTTCATCTACTCCTTGTTAAGGAGATAAACATGGATTGGATATTGATAGGTTTCGATTGCCCTGCCTTTGCCTTTTCCCCCAAGGAGGCCACAGTTTGCAATTCCTCAGCATTAACGCCGCTGGGAGAGATATCACCAATTCATTTACGGTCCATTACAGAGACGTGTTCTGTTTCCAGATGTGGCAGGTGTGTGTGGAGGAGAACGTCGCTTAATCCAGCTTGGAGATGCTGCTTAATAATACTGGAAGGGGGGTGGGGGTTGAAAGGTTCCTAATGAGCATTGATGGGGCATATCTGTCAATCAAGGTCTAAACATAACTTGTGAAGAGCTTTTGTGCAGATGTAGTGTCCTCAGTGCTCTCTGAGCTTGCTGATTTCCTTGTAGACATTTCACTACCCAGTTAGGGGTAACATATCTTCAGTGCAAACCACGAGATCACCTACCATCATCATCTTCACTTAACAACCCCATAATCTCTTGCAGGGTGGAGTCTGGGGAACTGAATGGAGCTAGCAGACTGATGCCCTTCCTGTCGCCAGTGCGGAGTTTTGTTCAGCAGATATATATATTCTCAGTGTTCCCAGAGAGAGAAATATCTGCCTCTACCTAGGATCGAACTCACAGCCTCCTGATTGTGAGGCGAGAGCTCCACCTGTAGGCCACCGCACCACTTTGTGAGATCGCCTACCATGGAGCTGTCTATTTCCATCAAGCTGGAACCAATTACCCTCCTTCCCATAGAATAATCACTTTAATAAGCTGAATAAAGTGACCATTTCATGGATACATTAATTGCATCAACAAGACCAATGCTATCAGTTCTCAGCAGACACAGGGACCTGAACACAGTCCTTCCTGCACCTCTTTAAAGCAGCTAAGTCATCTCACAGGATGACGCAAGTGGTCAATATTGACCACCCAAGGGTTGATGAGACTATCCATTGTCGTTACTTTGGTTGTTGTTATTCATAATACAGTACAATTAAAAAGGTAAAGGTTCTCCTCGCACATATGTGCTAGTCGTTCCTGACTCTAGGGGGCAGTGCTCATTTCCGTTTCAAAGCTGAAGAGCCAGCGCTGTCCGAAGACATCTCTGTGGTCATGTGGCCGGCATGACTCAATGCCAAAGGCGCACGGAACACTGTGACCTTCCCACCAAAGGTGGCCCCTATTTTTCTACTTGCATTTTTTACCTGCTTTCGAACTGCTAGGTTGGCAAAAGCTGGGACAAGTCATGGGAGCTCACTCCGTTAAGCGGCACTAGGGATTGGAACCGCTGAACTGACGACCTTTCAATCAACAAGCTCAGCGTCTTAGCCACCGAGCCACCGACCTCAGAAGGATGGAAGGCTGAGTCACTCTTCAGCTGGTGAGGATCGAACTACGCCATCGCGGCTCTTAAATCAAGGTGTATTTCATGGGGATGAAAGACAAACTATGGTGTTATCCTGAGCTACCTTGAGTAGTTACCTTGAACATGCAGAGCAGAGTTTATTGCAGTTCTAACCAAGATGAAGTTCTGATTGAATTAGGCTTGACACCAGAAGAGCTTTGATGTTGGCTACATGCATTCCAAGGTCGGCAGTTCAGCGGTTCGAATCCCTAGTGCCACGTAACGGGGTGAGCTCCTGTTATTTGTCCCAGCTTCTCCCAACCTAAGCAGTTCGAAAGCGCGTCAAAAATGCAAGTAGAAAAAATAGGGACCACCTTTGGTGGGAAGATAACAGCGTTCCTTGTGCCTTTGGCGTTGAGTCATGCCGGCCACATGACCACGGAGACGTCTTTGGACAGCACTGGCTCTTCGGCTTTGAAACGGAGATGAGCACTGCCCCCTAGAGCCGGGAACGACTAGCACATATATGCGAGGAGAACCTTTACCTTTACAAATATTTGGTTTGAGTTTCAAGCCACGTCAGATTTGCCTGATTGACGCCTCTTAAAAAGTACCTGGAAACGGAATACATCGAACATGAAGTGCTCTCCAGCTTCCAAACTTATCCATTTTCCGTTTCTGCAAGATTGCCCCCACCCCCCACTCCTGCAGAACATCTCAGGAGAGGCTCATGAAATCCTCTCTTGGATGACGGTGGCGGAGAAAAGTACTAAGAAGCAGAAATAAGGGTTTTCAGGAAGGGAAGGTCATCATCATCTGCTTTTTCAAGGCCACCTTCTGTCTTTTATTTTTTATGTAATAAAAAAAAACAGCTTCAGAAGTTAAAAATATGTCAGTTGTATTTCTGCCCAGCTGCAATTTGAAGGGGAAAAAAATGAAAGAAAAAAAAAAAGGACTTGCAAACCATTCGGCTATATTTTAAGACCTTCAAAAACAGAATCGTTGACTAATTTTCTAAAGGAGAGGGAGGGAAAGGAGGAATAGCAGCTGAAAATAAACAGGGCTGATATTGGCCATGTTTGAGTGATGAGGAAGCAGCGGGAAGCCAGCAAAAGACGGAAAGGAACGAAAAATTTCTATGTATTGAAGATCAGGTTTTCGAGTTCTTGGAGCATCTGGGGGAAATGTTGGTTTTGGTGGGAAGATAGGTGATTGAAATATGGGCTGGGAGATTTTGAGAAACTAGCTTTCAGTAATAGTAACAGTATAACAGAGTTGGAAGGGGTTTTTGAGGTCTTCTAGTCCAACCAACTGATCAAACAGAAGATTCCTTCCTTCCTTCCTCCCCACACCCCTCTCTCCCTTTCCCCATTTCTTTGTATTATTCCTTCCAGTGGTGTAATTCAAATTTTTTTACTACTGGTTCTGTGGGTGTGGCTTGGTGGGCATGGTGTGGCTTGGAGGGCATGGTATGGTGGGTGTGGCAGGGGAAGGATACTGCAAAATCCCCATTCCCACCCCACTCCAGGGGAAGGATACTGCAAAATCCCCTTTCCCTCCCCACTCCTGGGGGACGGATACTGCAAAATCTCCTTTCCCTCCCCACTCCTGGGGGAAGGATACTGCAAAATCCCCATTCCCTCCCCACTCCAGGGGGAAGGATATTGCAAAATCCCCATTCCCTCCCCACTCCTGGGGGAAGGATACTGCAAAATCCCCATTCCCTCCCCACTCCTGGAGGAAGGACACTGCAAAATCCCCATTCCCTCTCCACTCCTGGGGGAAGGATACTGCAAAATCTCCATTCCCACCCCACTCTGGGGCCAGCCAGAGGTGGTATATGCCAGTTCTCCAAACTACTTAAAATTTCCGCTACCAGTTCTCCAGAACCTGTCAGAACCTGCTGAATTTCACCCGATTCCTTCCTTCTTCCCTCCCTCCTCCCTTGTATTCCTTCTTCTCTTCTCTTCTCTTCTCTTCTCTTCTCTTCTCTTCTCTTCTCTTCTCTTCTCTTCTCTTCTCTTCTCTTCTTCTCTCCCCTCCTCCCCTCTCCCTTCCCTTCTCCTTTCCTCTTCTCTTTCTTCTCTTCTCTTCTCTTCTCTCCTTTTTTTCTTTTCTTTTCTTTCTTGGCTTGCCTGGGTGATTAAAAACATTATATGATGAGAGTCTTGCAGTCTTGGTAGTATCTTTCCATTGTTCTGTACTATGAAATAATGATAATTTGGCTTCAACCTTCTTAATAGGGTGGTTAAGGAATGGGCTGTTCCTTTTCCCATTGTTTCCCCTGTTAAAGGTCTCATCACCATTAATGTGGCACAAATTGCTGGATCCAAACACCTTTGACCTCTACAGATAGATAGATATTTTGTGGGCATTGAGGGAAGTCCAGCCTTGTGCAATTTCTACCAGTCACTAAGAATCTCTTGAAACCTGCATTGTCTTACTGCCCCCTTATCTTACTACAACCGCCTACAACAACACAAAAATAAGATATAATTTGAGACTGCACATCTTGAGAGGAAGGCAGGCAGGGTGTGTGAATATGCACAAGCATGCATGGCTGTCCTCCCACACAATCAACGCAACCACACTGGCACAACGCAATGTTTTTGCTTGTTTTTTCAGATGCCTTTGTAATTTGCAGCATGCAGGCTCCTGCTGGGGTATTCCAATACCCATCATCTTCAATCCCTACTTTTCAATCCCAGTTTGGAAGCGGGTTTGCAGAGTTTTAACTAGGTTGGCACCTCCTCTTGCTGCACCATGGTGATTGATGCCAGCTTGTCAAAGTTATGGTCGAGAGGACATTTCTCCAACTTGACATGTGTGGACCCAGAATTCCCCAGCATTATGGGAGCTGAAGTCCGACCATCTTAAAGTTGGCTGGAGAATTCTGGGAATTGAAGTCCACCTCTCTTAAAGCCAATTGAGGAATTCTGGGAGTTGAAGTCTACCCATCTTAAAACTGGCTGGGGAATTATGGGAGTTGAAGTCCACCCATCTTAAAGCTAATTTGGGAATTATGGGAGTTGAAATCCACCCCTCTTAAAGTTGGCTGGGGAATTCGGGGAGGTGTCTTAACGTTGCTAAGATTGAGAGACACAGATCTAGGATATTCTGCAAAGGCAGAAAAGGGACAAATTAAGCAAAAATCAAGTGCAGTGGTATTGTTATGGTCCGCCAGCAGCCTGCGGAGCTGGCAGCGGAGTCGGACAGCGATGAGGCTGAGGAAGAACATGGGCCAGTCCTGGAAGCTGGGGAAGGCCCGGATGAGGGCTCTGCGTCGGAGGCAGAGATGGGACCAGGGCCATCAGGGAGTGATGTGCGGACTTTGGAGCCTCCAGAGGCTGACAGTAGAGAGGCAGAGGAACAGGAGGAGCCTATTCCTAGTGCACGCATGAGAAGAGCTGCCAGAAGGCAGGGGCAGATAAAGCAGAGAGGACGACTCGGGAGTAAGGCCAAGAGATGATTGGCCCCTCCTATAAGACTTAAAAGACCAGCAACGGCTCTTGGGCTCTTTGTCGGAAAACAACGTTGAGAGATTTGCTTCTTGTTTCACTGTATTCATTTCTTCTGCTTCTTGAACTTTCGCCAAGAAAAGCCTTTGGCAGTTTGCCTAATTAGCCCAAGGTCGGTGATAAACTGAGGAACGGTGTTTTGAAGAATTTGCTTTCATTTCATTTGGACTATGCTGAGAATGAGTTCATTCACAGCTGTTCTAATAAAGTCTGTTTGTTTTCAAACTGTTTGTATTTAATACTCACTACTTGGGCCTGGGTCACAACAGGTATTGAAAAACCAACCACCATTGGTTCTGGATGCTTCGGAAGAGATGTTTATCTATTTTCCCCATCACTTTTTTTTGGAAGAAGAAACGTGTTTCGGAACCATCTGCTGCCTTTTAACTGTGAGTAACCCATCCGTTTAGCCAGCTTTGGAAATTTAGGAGTGACAAGAAAACAAACAGGCAGATGGTGTGCAAAATATTTATTCGTACATACATCTTCCGTCTCCACCACCCCCAGTCACATTTTTTTAAAATCTGGATTAGTGCATTGCTTTTTTAACAACGTCTCCCTTTCCAACCCCCTCCCCTCCCCTTCCCCACCCAGGGCCCTTCCCTTCCCCTCCATTTCTTCCACCAACCGCTCACCCATGTCTACTTCTCCATCAGACCGAGCCAGCTGTGAGAAGAAAGAGCAAAGAGGGAGGATGACACAGAGAAACATCTGCCAGCCACTGGCCTCTGTCTTATTCCTGGTTTTTGCACTGCCCCAAGCGGGGGGGCAGAAGTACCCAAATTGGGTTTGAAACCAGAGTGTGAATTAAAACATTCCGTGGATCGTTGCAAAGGTTAGTTGGGCCACGGAGTTTTAACTTGCTGGCTTGGAGATGTTTTTTTTTAGCAGTTTCCAGCCACTGCGCCTCCCTCCACGGACAAACCCTGCATATCACGGCTGAAAAAAACAAAACAAAACGGCGTTTCCATCCAGGGAGAAAGTTACAAGTGCTGCCGATATCACTGCAGGACCGACCCTGCCCGCAGCATTGCTAGAATCCTGAACGTCAAGGAGAAAGTGGCCACTGGGGGAGAGAGAGTGCGGCCTTAACCCTGTTATGCTCCGAAAATCAGGAGATTGGAATCATTTGGGAGGGCTTGGAAGGAGGCCGGTCTTTAGGTTCAAGCCAAACTCCTTAGCTCTATAACAGTAACAGAGTTGGAAGGGACTTTGGAGGTCATCTAGTCCAACCCCCTGCTCAGGCAGGAGACCTGTACTAGGGATTCGAACCGCCGAACTGCCGCGACAAGCTCAGTGTCTTAGCCACTTGAGCCTCTCCATCCACCGCCAACAAAGTGCTTGTGCTTTCTTTCATTTTTTTTTAAAGCCAGATTGTCAATAAGGGGAGAATTCATAGGGGAAAATAAATAAATAAATATAAATAACACTTTAGACACGCTCCTTTCCAACTGCTCGGAGAATTATCGCCCGCCCCATCTATACACACACACATCCATCATCCCCCCTGGTGGGGAAAAAAAATCTAGAAATTGGCTATCCCTGATGTGACTAAACCCTGATTGTGAAAGCAGGCGACGCCAGCCAAACTCTTAGCCTGCATGGGAACAATTGCTTGGTCACGATTCTGTCAGGATCGTACAGATGGTTTGCTGATGGCCTCCGTGGTGAGATTTGCAGGGGGGGGCGTGTGGACAAGGGTATGATGGTGGGGTAAGGACCGGAACCGGAGGCCTTTCAACAGATGAGACGCCCATTGGAGAAGCCACTTTAGAGCCAGAACTGTGGAGACCATGAGCTAATCCCGGAAGTGTCCTCATGCTAAATCAAGCTATGGAACAAGCTTGGAAATATTGGATACCATGTGTTGACCCGTGATTTCTGAGTTAGGGTTGCAGACAGGGGTTCCCCTCAGCTCTCCTTAGAGATCTGGAGAGCCCAAGCTGGGACTTTGATCAAGAAAGGAAGGGAGAAGGAGAAGGAGAAGGAGGAAGAGGACAAAAGAGAAGGGAGACAAGGAGGAGAGAGGTGAGGAGGAAGAGGACAGGAGAAGAGAGACAAGGAGAAGAAAAAGGAGGAGACAAAAGAAGACAAGGAGAAAGAGTGAAATGAGGAGGAAGAGGACAGGAGAAGGGAGACAAGGAGAAGAAAAAGGAGGAGAAGAAAGAAGACAAGGAAAAAGAGAGAGATGAGGAGGAAGAGGACAGGAGAAGAGAGACAAGGAGAAGAAAAAGGAGGAGGAGAAAGAAGACAAGGAGAAAGAGAGATGAGGAGGAAGAGGACAGGAGAAGAGAGACAAGAAGAAGAAAAAGGAGGAGAAAGAAGACAAGGAGAAAGAGAGAGATGAGGAGGAAGAGGACAGGAGAAGAGAGACAAGGAGAAGGAAAAGGAGGAGAAGAAAGAAGACAAGGAGAAAGAGAGGGATGAGGAGGAAGAGGACAGGAGAAGAGGGACAAGGAGAAGGAAAAGGAGGAGAAGAAAGAAGACAAGGAGGAAGAGAGGGATGAGGAGGAAGAGGACAGGAGAAGAGGGACAAGGAGAAGGAAAAGGAGGAGAAGAAAGAAGACAAGGAGAAAGAGAGAGATGAGGAAGAGGACAGGAGAAGAGAGACAAGGAGGAGAAAAGGGAGGAGAAGAAAGAAGACAAGGAGAAAGAGAGAGATGGGGAGGAAGAGGAAGAGGACAGGAGAAGGGAGACTAGGAGATGAAAAAGGAGGAGGAAGAAGAGAAGGGAGACAAGGAGGACTGTAGAATCAGAAAAGGAAGAAGGAGGAAGAGGAGGAGGAGAAGAGGAGGACAGGGGAAGGAGGAGAAGAGACAAAGCAAATGGGAAGGAGAGGAGAAGGCAAAGGAAACAATTCAGTCCAACAACAACCACCCCAGGGAGTCAGCTGAAGGCATCTCCTACAGCCTTGCCACAGAAGCGGGTCACCAAGGTTGGACACAGCCTGGGCTTGGCTGGGAAAGCCTCCTTCCCTCGAATGGCCAAGATGATAGTAGGGGCAGTAACCTCCCTACTCCCCCTCCAAACCCTATAGATCCTCATGCCTTGAAAAGAGTAACCCAGTGCACACTCCGAAAGATTTGTTTGTTTGTTTGTTCGTTTCTTCTCGGGGAGACAAGCACCCGTTCTGCAGATGCAGTCAGGGGCACGGAGGATGCCGAGCCCACTCACCCTGAGCTCACCAACCCACCTCCCAGCCTTCCTGCTGCCTCCGCCGGCTTCTAGCCTGGCTTTGCTTTTTCCGCATCCGACGGGATCGGTGCTCTGCCATGCCAGGCGAGGCGTGGCACGCTCCGGATCACCCCTCTCGAGGGTGTCAGTCAGCCCAGCCCTTTCCCCCCCACCCGATTTTGAAACCCTGCAAGGTTTAGAGTCCTTCCAGGGTCAGCCAGATGCCAAGAGAACCAGGGCTGGGCCGAGGGCTACGGGGGCAGCGGGATCTGCGTCCCCAGAAGGTCGTAGGCGAAGATGTTCCAGAAGACGGCAAAAACCAAGAAGGTGGCGTAGGAGAGGAGCACCACCCACCACCCGCACTGATCCTGCAGGTTTTCCTCGTAGCTGCGAAGGATGGTCAGCCCCATGCTGATGCCCACAATGGCCCCCGCCAAGTGGGCCATGAAACTGGGCTGGGGACCGGCGGAGGGCAACGGTGGGGAGAAACGCAGCCAGACGGCCCGGCCCACTTCGGAACTCACTGCAGGGAAGCAGAGAGAGAGAAAGAAAGAGAGAACGTGGGTGGAAGTTTCTAGTCCTCAGGGCATCTCTCGCCACAAAACCTCCGCCTCAGTCGCCTTTCGTGTCAGGGAGCCAAGGAAGGAAGGAAAAAAAGAAAGGAAGGAATAAACAAGAAGGAAACAAGGGAGGCAGGGGTATCCATGGGGGTCAAAAACGGTCGTGGATGATAGGTATGTAAAAAGGAGGTGGGGCTTGGAGCATTCAGCGCCATGTTCAAGCACAGCGAAAGGAGAAGCATTGATGGAAACGGAATCTCTGGTTCCCCCATCTTGCTAACCCCACGTTGCTGTCATTGTTGCTATTGTTGTTGTTGAATTTACACAAGGAAGGGTACATCTCTGCTGCCTCAGCAGAGCTAAACGGTATAAACGGTACAAAGGGCCTTGATGCTAAGAGAGGTCCTTTAACAGCGCAAGTGATCCTCGACTTATGACCGTCATTAAGCCTGGAATTACGGTCGTTAAGTCATTGCAATTGTTAAGCGGGTTACCAAGTGACCACGTCTGATTTTACAACTTCTTTTATGTCGGTCATTAGGCAAATGCGGCGGTTGTTAAGCCCCTCAGTGAGATGAGTGGCAAATAAATTGACTGTGACTGACTGGCTGATTGACTGACTGAGTGAATAAATGAGTGAATGAGTGAGTGACTGATTGAATGACTGACTAATGACTGACTGACTGACTGACTGACTGACTGACTGACTGACTGACTGAATGAATGAATGAGTGACTGATTGACTGAGTGAATGAGTGAGTGAATGACTGATTAATGACTGACTGACTGACTGAGTGATTGACTGAGTGAGTGAGTGACTGCCTGCCTGACTGCCTGCCTGCCTGCCTGACTGACTGAGTGAATAAATGAGTGAGTGAGTGAGTGAGTGACTGATTGAATGACTAATGACTGACTGACTGACTAAATGAATGAGTGAGTGATTGATTGACTGAGTGAATGAGTGAGTGAATGACTGATTAATGACTGACTGACTGACTGACTGATTGACTAATTGACTGAGTGAGTGAGTGAGTGACTGACTGACTAACTGAATTAATGAATGAGTGAGTGAGTGATTGACTGACTGACTGACTGATTGACTTACTGATTGAATGACTGACAGATAAATGACTGACTGACTGACTGAATGACTGACTGATAAATGACTGAAAGAATGACTGACTGATTTACTTACTGATTGAATGACTGACTGATAAATGACTGACTGACTGATTGAGTGATTGACTGACTGACTGACTGACTGACTGACTGAATATATTTATCCAATGGCATTTTTTTTTTTTGCTGGAAACCAGAAGTAAATGTAGAAACCTGCAATACGTGTCAAAAGTTGTGACTGCCTGACTGTAGGACACTACAAACGGCCGTAAATGGAAGACGGCTACCAAGTGCCCCAAATGCAGTCCTGGGACTTCAGAGGGGAAGTGCAGCTGTCAGAACTTCAAAATCAGGTTATAAATGCCCCTGTTGGGGGTGGGGAGGCTCTCGTATCTGTGTCTTTAACTGGTCTTTAAGCGAGAACTAGCTGTATCTGGAGGACCACCGGTCTCCACATGAACGCTTGCAGTTCGCAAATTAGGATATGTGATTGTAGAAACCCAGCCGATCATAGTTTGTATAATAAACAATGGTTTGTCATGTTCGTGAAACTGATAAATCTGTCAGATGAAGGAGAAGCACATGAGGGAAAAAAATCAAAGGAGGCAAACACACTTACTGCACACCAATGCCAGCACCATACGGAGGAGTTTATAGGGACAACGCATCCCAGCCCAATTCTGTGGAGGGAGAGAGAAGAAAAGGATGCCTCAGTGACTCAGTTTCCCCTTCCGCCCTCTCCCCTCTGCAGCTGCAAACTGGCCTATTTCAGGCACCTCACACCCAAGTCCCCAACTCAAGCCCAATGAATTGTGAAAATAACTCTGCCACACTCTCAACTGTCACAGCTGCGGGATTATATATTATTTTCCTGATTTAACTTGGCTGCTGCCCTGGAATGCTAGTGCCAAAATAACCGCCGTCGGCTTGGAAGGCACCTCAGATTCTCCGCTTCAGTTTTGGCCATGGGACAGTCCTTCTCGCTGCAATATTTTTGCCTCCGCTCTTTCGACTTGCCCTCAAAATATCGGCGAGGAAATAACAGACGACGCAAATTCAGCAGCGTCTATTTCCAAAGGACGGCTGAGATTTGTCCAATTCTCACCATGACGACGTTGGCCAGGTGAGCTGAGCAGAGGGCGTAGACGCCCCCTGAACCTCCAACCAGGGGGGCTCTCATGTCGGTGATGGAGACGGTCAGCGAACCTGCAAAGAAATGGAAGACGGGGAGATGAGAGAAAAAGAGGAACAAAAGTACCTTCTGTTTAAGCCAAACTATCTTCTCTTAATTTTGGCTGGACACTGCCAAATCTAGACAACCCCCCTCCCCCCATTTGAGAGGGCTGTTCTATTCTCCAAACCTGTTCTGTCCCCGTCCCACACGCACACACACCAACAGACGTTCAAGAGTTAAAGACTAAACCAGCCGGCAAAATCCTTTTCCTTATGATAACAGAACTTGGCAACAACCTTGTGGCTGCCTGCCAAGAGTTTATTACTTACGAAGAGGAGAGATAACTTCTCCCCGCTTCTGGTACATCAAAAGAAACAGCTCAATAATTACAGAGTCAATCAAGTCCAGAGATAATCCAGCAAAGTCTATAACAAAAGTCTGGCAATGCAGAATGGCGTGGAAGCTTTCGGCTTTGTTCGTCACAAGGTTTGACTGGACACCACGCTCCCTTTAATACCTTGTGGGGTGCGGTCCAGTGACTCAGCCTAATCTCGGGCACGCCTTTTCTTCTGTTGTGTGCGCTTATCTCTGCGACGCTGGCGTGGATCCAGCCAAGACTCATTACTCTCATCACTGTCCACCTGTGGCTGCGTGGACGTGCTTGGCCCCGGCCCTATCTCTTGCCCTTCGGCGGACACCAAAGGCATTGCCAAAGAGGAGGGTCCTGGAGAGGGAGGCCTTGCCAACTCCTCTCCTTCACTCTCGGAGTCCTCTCCTGCCGATGACACAGGCTCAGGTAACGGAGCCACAACAAAACCATCTGAGGGCAGGACAAGAAGTCATGGGTGGAAGATCATTAGAGAGAGATCCAACCTAGAACTAAGGAGAAATTTCCTGACAGTGAGAACAATGAAACAGTGGAATGGATTGCCTCCAGACTTTGTGGTGCTGGTCCATCACTGGAGGTTTTCAAGAAGAGATTGGACAACTTTTTATCCGAAATGGTCAGGGTCTCTGCTTCAGCAGGGGGTTGGATTAGAGGACCTCTGAGGTCCCTTCCCACACTGTTACTCCTTTATTGTGGGTGCTCCGTCACTGGAAGATTTTAGGAAGAAACTGGATCCATTTTAGGAAGATTCTGGATTTGTCCAGAATGGTGTAGGGCAGTGATGGCTAACCTTTTTTTCCTCGGGTCCCAAAAGCTTGTGTGTGCGCGCGACTGCGTGCCCATACCCATAATGCAATCCCCCCGTGCGCCCCTGCACATGCGACCCTCCCCATGCTCCCCTGTGCAGGTGGGTGCGACCCCCCAGTTTTGGGCCTAGCAGGCCTCTGAAGCCTCCTGGGACCAAAAACGGGGCATGGGGTGTATGTGTGTATGTGTATGTGTGTGCTGCATACATGCACGACTCCCACGCCCCCTCACGCATGCGCACGCATCTCCTGCATACGTGGCAGAGACCCAAAAATCAGCTGGCCGGTGGGAGGCGCGCTCGCATGCGTGGTGGAACTGACCTAGGATGACAACTTGAGTGCCTGCAGAGCAGGGGTGGATTCTAAATTTTTTTACTACCAGTTCTGTGGGCGTGGCTTATTTTGTGGGCGTGGCTTGATGGTCATGTGACAATTCTTTAGGATTTAGCAGAGGTACTGGTCTACCAGGCTTTTAACTGCTTGCAGAGCTGTACTGGTCTACCCATTTGTTTTTGGAAGCACCAGTCTACCACCAAACTGCCTTTTACCACTGATCAGCGCGGCAAGAGTTTAAATAATTTTTTTTCCTTCTAGCCGATCAACAGGGACTCAGGAGGCAGCAATAGATTGGGGGTGGGGCCAAATAAAAGGTAAGAATAATGCGGGGATGGTGTGGAAGGGGGCAGAACCGATTTGGTGATGTCATATCATCACCGCTACCGGCTCGGCCGAACCAGGCCGAACCGTGAGGAACCCACCACTGCTGCAGAGATGGCTCCGTGTGCCACCTGTGGCACGCGTGCCATAGATTTGCCATCACGGGTGTAGGGTCCCCTGCTTCGTCAGTGGGTTAGATTTGAAGACCTCTCTTGCAGGGGTGGGCTGCTGGGGGTTCACAGGGGTTCGGGAGAACCTCTAGCTAAGATTCTGTGCAGTTCGGAGAACCCTCAAATCCCACTCCTGGCTGGCCCCGCCCACCCCATCCCGCCCCTTCCAGGAGTCCCCACACGGCCCGTTTTGGATGCAGGTAACTGCAGGACATGTGTGGACACTCAGGGAGGGTGAAAAACAGGCCTACCGGAAGTTCGGGGAGGCCAGAAAGAGGCCCGTTTCCGGCCTCCAGAGGGCCTCTGGAGCCTAGGGAAGTCATTTTCACCCTCCCGGAGGCTCAAGAAAAGCCTCCAGAGCCTGGGGAGGGCAAAAATGCACCCCCTCCACCGTGTTGCAGGAGGCCGACTAGGCCACGCCCACCATGGCCACACCCACCCAGCAAGCAGGCAGAGAACCCCTTGCTAAAATTTTTGAAGCCCACCCCTGCTCCCTTCCAACCCTTTTATGCCATTATTGTGGGCGCTCCATCACTGGAGATTTTTAGGAAGAGATTGGACAGCCACTTGTCCAAAATGCTTCAGGGTCTCCTGCTTGGGAAGGGGGTTGGACTAGAAGACCTCCAAGGTCCCTTCGAACTCTGTTGTTCTTCTACTCCCCATCTGCAGACGTTCTACACGTGTCCTTGTCTACCTTACAAAGCCCTCCATTTCTTAGAAACAGAGGAGATGGCCTTGTAGTCCATCGGTGCCAAGGATTAAACTAAAGCTTCCTGCATTAAAAATAACCCTCTGTTGCTGAGCTACAAACCTTCCTTTCTTACTTGAAAGGCTTCTGCTTGTCCATCACCTGGTGAAAATCACATTCCCCCCCCTTTTTTTTCTTGAATTAACAGCAATAAAATCTGATTTTTTTTTCCATCCAGCCTGAAATTCTTGGAGAAACAAAAAATTGGGGAAGAACTGTAGTGGGAAAAAAGGGCCATCATGCACCCACTCTCCGTTTCAGTTCTCCAGAGATTGGGCTGCTTCCAGTTCTCAATGATTCGATTAGTCATGGTTTATGGGTTCTGTAATCCCAACACCTTTGTAGTAGTGGTGAAATTCAATTTTTTTTTACTATGGTTCTGTGGGCGTGTTGTGGTTTGGTGGGTGTGGCAGGGGAAGGATACTGCCAAATCCCAATTCCCTCCCCACTCCTGGGGGAAGGATATTGCAAAATCTCCATTCCCTCCCCATTCCTGGGGGAAGGATATTGCAAAATCTCCATTCCCTCCCCACTCCGGAGGAAGGATACTGCAAAATCTCCATTCCCACCCCACTCTGGGTCCAGCCAGAGGTGGTATTTACCGGTTCTCCGAACTACTCAACATTTCCGCTACTGGTTCTCCAGAACCTGTCAGAACCTGCTGGATTTCACCCCTGCTTTGTAGGTATCAGGTTTAGGAAAGTTGTATTAGCAGTTTTTTTTAGAGGGTTTTTTTTTTTAAGGATCAGATAGTGATCCTTTAAAGCACTCAGATTCCTGAGTGCTACATGTTTTTTAAAAAGCATCCATGTTTTTCAAAACAAACCCAGCATGTATGGCTCAACCCCAAAAGGCTGGCCATCTGTGGCTGACCCCCTCTTATAACAGACTAGCTGGACGCCCGTGCTTTGCTATGAAACTATGTGCTCGAGCTTGATAAATTGACACTTGCAGCCTGAAACTTAATGTAGAATGTGTAACTCAGTAGCATAAGAGTGTGTTAATATAAGGCAACTGGCAGTTGGAACAGAGGGGAAGAGGGAGTAGAATGTCCCAGCATGCACTGCAGCATCCATTGGTATTCATCTGTCTAGCATCCTGTCAGTGTGTGAGAGAGTTGAGGGGTGTTTAGAAACTCAAACAGTATTTGCTGTGTGAGCAAGAAGGAGACAGGAAGGAGGCTGGGCATGGTTTAGCTCAACTGTTCTGTAGTAAAGTTGCTTGCTGCTGTGAAAGTAAAACTGAAAGTGAGACTCCTCTCCTCTGCTTGTGTTTTGCATTTGGAACCAATTTCTTTTGAGGTGGGAAGGGGGGAGTAGAACTCCTTAGCATCAGAGCGTGTTAATAATAATACAGGAAATACTAATGCCCTAATGGTCATTTCGAAAAATCTTTTCTTAGTGAGCACCTAGAAGCCAAAAGGAACATACGTGGCAAATTTCAAGTTTGTAGGCTTTATGGTTCTGGAGATTTCGTAATTAATGTGTGAGTGGTTTTCGCTTTTATATATTTAGATGAATCAAATTCGGTAGCTGAGCTGGAAGACAAAGAAACGGGTGTCCTGCCTAAATACCTGGGGTTCTCGACTCACCTGCCAGGACTCCTGCGAGGTAGAGAAAGCTGATGCGAAGAACGCCATGGACCATCTCCAGGGGTACCCCGATCATCAGCTGCAGGAGCGCATTGAACCCCAGCTGTTCTAACCTGGAAAGGGAGGAAACAGGTTCAACCCTCCATAAGGTCTACTTCGTCTGTGCTTTAGAGAAAAAAAGGGCTACCTATCATGAGGACTAGAACCTTGAGATGATGCATCTGAAATTCTCAGAGCTGCAAATTTCATCTCGGTTTTCCTACACGCTTTGAACTTTGTCAGTTGCAACTAATAGGTAGGTGGTACCTATTAATCTACTCGCGTTTGCATGCTTTCTAACTGCTAGGTGGGCAGGAGTTGGGGTGAGAACGGGAGCTCACCCCATCGTGCAGCGCTCGGGACTCGAACCCGGGCTCTCAGCTTTCCCAGCTGACAAGCTCAGGGTCTTTAAACCGCTGAGCCATCCCACCCCCACGGAAGTCAATGACGCCTTAAATTTAAACACAGGGTGAAACTCAAAATATTAACCTCTTTGTATATCATCTTTGGATCATACCATGATGTCCTTCTGATTTGACTGCCGGTAAACCTTCCATCCAATCCCTTGAATTATTGAATTCTACTTTAAATACCAACTGCCTATCCCATGAAATAATTGCCCCCAGGTCTGTGGCTGGCTAGGTGGCTCAGTGGCTATGACACTGAGCTTGTCGATCAGAAAAGTTGGCAGTTTGGCGGTTCGAATCCCTAGTATAGGTCTCCTGTGTGAGCAGAGGGTTGGACTAGATGACCCCTGAGATCCCTTCCAACTCTGTGACTGTTAAACTGCTTGCTAGCTTTCAGGAAAAGAAAATCTCACATTTTCTTTTTTGAGAATTATTATTATTCAATTAATTGTAATCAATTGTAATCAATTGTAATCGATTGTAATCAATTATTACAATCAAATAATTGATACAATCAATTATTTGATTGTAGTTTGGTGCATGCTTCCCTAGAGCCCCCGTTCTGCTTCCAAAGAAATAAAAAGCAGATTCCAAATCGGCCATATCGTTAAACATTTTTAAAAAACTCAAGTTCCTAGTCCTCATCACTGCCAAAGAACCTGCCCAAATCTGCCTTTGAATCCCTTTGCCAACAGCCTCTTCGGATCAAATGCTGCTGTTTTTGGTATCTATCAATTCTTTCCCCCCACATACTCATACACTACATATCATCCTCCTCCTCTTTTAGCGACCCCACAATCCTTTGCAGGGTGGAGTGTGGGCAACTGAATGGAGCTGAGTGTTTACTGGCCAGATGCCCTTCCTGTCGCCAATGAGGAGGTTATTTTTCCAGCAGTTATATTCTCATTGTGCCCAGAGAGAGAAATATCTGCCTCTACCTAGGATTGAACTCACAGCCTCCTGATTGCGAGGCGAGAGCTCTGTCTCTAGGCCACCCCACCACTCACTCATACACTACGTATACTGGGCAAAAATAGCTACAGAAAAATAAGGGGGTTGAAAGGCACAATTCTTTTTCTTAATTATATGAAATAATCAAATTTGGCCATTTGCCCAGCTGTTAGATTTGTTGTCTGCCAAACTTCCTCTTCCCACGATATTGCTGGTCTGCCACCCACCTAATTTGTAAACTTTACATCTGTTCTTTTCAACATTCCCTACTAGCTGCCTTTAAAAAAATGAAAGAAAGAAAGAAAGACGTTTAAAACTAGTCGGGGTTTTTTAAAAAAATATTCTTATTAAAAGGAAGATAGAAGTGTGGGATTCTCAGCCTAATCAAGTTAAATGAAGAAAGTTGTTCCCAGAATTACAAAATGGTTTTTCTCTAGACAAGTTCTCCATTTACGAGCTGCCATTGGGAATTGAGAATTGCGCTTGCAAAGCAAGGAATTTCTTAAGCGAGTTGCCCCCAGTTTTATGACCTTTTTTTGCTACGGTCGCTAAGCGAAGCGCTGTGGTTGTTAAGCGAATCGTGAGGTTGTTAAGTGAATCTGGCTTCCCCCATGAACTTTGCTTGTCCGAAGCCAGCTGGGAAGATCGCAAATGGCAATCACGGATACTGCCACCGTCATAACTACATACCAGTGGCCAAGGGTTCAAATTTTGATCACATCCCCATGGGGATGCTGCATCGGTCGTAAGTGCGAGGACCAGTTGTAAGTAACAAGTTTTTTTCCAGCTCCGTCGTAATTCCAAATGGTTGCTAAATGAATGTTTGTCAATTGAGAATTACCTGTACTTGGCCTCAAGGGGAAAGAGCTACAGGCGGTTCTCGACTTACAACGTAAGTTCACTTAGTGACCGTTCGAAGTTACAACGGCAGTGAAAAAAGTGACTTAGGACCGATTTTCACACTTACGACCGTTGCAGCATCCCCAGGGTCACGTGATCAAAATCCAGACGCTTGGCAACTGACTCATATTTATGACGGTTGCAGTGTCCCGGGAGTCATGTGGTCCCCTTTTGTGATCTCCTGACAAGCAACATCAATGAGGAAAGCCAGATTCACTTAACAACCGGGTTATTAACTTATCAACTGCAGTGATTCACTTAACAACCGTGGCAAGAAAGGTCGTAAAATGGGGCAAATTCATTTAGCGAATCTTTTTTTTTTTAATATCGTTTTTATATCATAAATTCCATTTCTAAAGCGAACAATGTGTTTTCTAGGTAACAAAAGTGTTAAAATTGAAACACCCTCATAATCATTAGGATCCTATCAACATACAAACATATAGTAGATACTATCAATCATTACTATAAAGTATACTATCTTCCATATTAACATCAATTATATGCATCAAAATGTTTACTGGTTAATTTTTCTTTCTCAAATAATCCATATTTCATAGAAATCCATCCATTTATCTCTGTATCTATCGAGTAACCATCTATAAAAAAGTTCCCATGTCATAAAATATTCTGAATCTTCTTTTTCTTTAATTTTTAGCATTAACTTATCCATTTTCTGCATGTTCCGTTATTTTTTTGATTATATTCTCATCTGTGGGGGTTTGTTCATTTTTCCATTATTGTGCATATACAATCCTGGCTGCTGTTAAAATATGTAAAATTAAATATGTATATTACCCTTATTATACTTTTCTGATAGCATGCCCAGCAGGAATATCTCAGGTTTCAAAGTCTATGTGTTGTTTTATCATAGCTTCTAGCCATATGCGAATTTTCTTGCAATATTTTTTTTTTGCTTTGGGGCACCTCCACCACATGTGATAATATGAACCCAGTGTTCGGTTACACAAACCCTAACCCAAACACCAGGTTCATTTAGCAAGTCTTTCACTTAGCAACGGAAATGTTGGGCTCAATTATAGCTGTAAGTCGAGGACTAGTATTCTGTCTAGCATGCACAGAAATTAGGATGCAATAAAATCTGGGGATTCAATTCTGTTCCAGTGAGCTGCTTTCAAGAGCTCCAGCAACAGATCTGTTTTATTTTGGGATGGGGAAAAAATGTACATAAAGAGCTTTGTACAGTGAAGAGAGAGAGAGAGAGAGAAACATTGCAGGGTATCACAGATACACAAGAAACAAACTCAACAGCTGGTCGCAACATGGCCAGATGTCACTCGTCAGCAAGTCATAAAAATCCACATCCGCTTCTCCAACATTATGACATATAAAAAGATTGCCTCTAATTCCCTAGCAAGAGAAAATAGAGTTGTGAAACATAACACACAAAAAACCTTCCTCCTGCCAATCCTATCGTTAACTGCCAGCTAAAACTTCACCATCGTGCTGGATTTGGCCCACCAGGTCTCGGAGAAGATTCACATCCGCCTGTTACTATACGTGAGTCTATACAACTACCAGCAAAAGCTCTGTTTCCAGGACACGGAGCCACATCAGTGATGGGCAAATAATCTGAGTGCTTGTACACGCACCCGTTCCAAACACACTTGCTTTGCACTCCTGGCGATGAGTGGCAAGATCTGGACTAATAAAGGAGGATATTTGTAACTCAGGGTTAAATGAAGGGTTCTTGGTGCTCTCTGAGCTTGGTAGTTTTCTTTCTTTCTTTCTTTCTTTCTTTCTTTCTTTCTTTCTTTCTTTCTTTCTTTCTTCTTTCTTCTTTCTCTCTCTCTCTCTCTCTCTCTCTCTTTCTTTCTTGGTTCGATTTATATGCCACCCTTCTCCGGAGACTCAGGGCGGCTTACAATATGTTAAGCAATAGCCTTCATATTTGGTATATACCTGCTTAGTAGGGCTTTCGCCACCCCCACCCCCCGAAGCGGTGTTCTTTTTTTATACAAAGTCATCTTATTGACCCCACAATCCGGGTCCTCATTTTACCTAACTCGAAAGGATGGAAGGCTGAGTCAACCTTGAGCCTGGTGAGATTTGAACTCGCAGTAATTGCAGGCAGCTGGCAGCTAAGTGCTAATTAACAGCACTTTAGTCCGCTGCGCCACCAAGGCTCTTAACCTTCTTGGAAACGTTTTGTTACCCAAGCTAGGTAACATCATCAGTGCCAGAAGGCAGTGGGCTTTGTGGAGTGGAAGAGAAAGGAGGAGGAGGAGGAGGAGGAGGAGGAGGAGGAGGAGGAGGAGGAGGAGGAGGAGGAGGAGGAGGAGAAGGAAGAGGAGGAGGACAATGACTATGGGGTCCTCAGTGCTTTCTGAGCTTGCTTGTTTTCTTGTAGATGTTTCATTACCTAACTAGGTAATATCATCAATGCTAGAAGGGAGTGGGCTTTGTGGAGTGGAAGAGAGAGAGAGGAGGAGGAGGAGAAGGAGGAAGAGGAGGAGGAGGAGGAGGGGAAGGAGAAGGAGAAGGAGAAGGAGAAGGAGAAGGAGAAGGAGAAGGAGAAGGAGAAGGAGAAGGAGAAGGAGAAGGAATGTGGGGTCCTTGGTGCTCTCTGAGCTTGCTTGTTTTCTTGTAGATGTTTTATTACCTAACTAGATAATATCATCAGTGCCAGAAGGGTTGGGCTTTGTAGAGTGGAAAAGAAAGGAGGAGGAGAAGGAGAAGGAGGAAGAGGAAGAGGAACAGGAAGATGAGAAGGAGAAGGAATGTGGGGTCCTTGGTGCTCTCTGAGCTTGCCTGTTTTCTTGTAGATGTTTCATTACCTAACTAGGTAATATCATCAATGCTAGAAGGGAGTGGGCTTTGTGGAGCGGAAGAGAGAGAGAGGAGGAGGAGAAGGAGGAAGAGGAGGAGGACAACGACTATGGGGTCCTCAGTGCTTTCTGAGCTTGCTTGTTTTCTTGTAGACATTTCATTACCCAACTAGGTAACATCATTAATGCTAGAAGGGAGTGGGGTTTATGGAGGAGGAGGAGGAGGAGGAGGAGGAGGAGGAGGGGAGGGAGGAGGATGACGATGGGTCCTTGGTGCTCTCTGAGCTTGCTTGTTTTCTTGCAGATGTTTCATGACCCAGATTAGATAACATCATCAATGACCTGAACTTGCAGACCTGTGGAGCTTCAAAACTAAAGCAGGTCACTATTTAGATTGCAGATGCTTTGATCCAATTCCACCCAGAAACGGGATGAAGTCACACAACACAAACCGTAACACAAGGTGAAACGCAAGATGGATGTTTCTCGAGGCCCCCGAGAGACCAGCGCGATGGAACCTGGTGTGGCCGGCAAACCAGCTTCCTCTCCAATCCCGCTTTACTAATAAACGGGAAAGGAGCCGGAAGAAGATATTGTAGACACTTACCCTACATGCATGAACATGTATGTGAGAAACCTCCAGGCCCGGGCGCGATGTCCAGGATGGTAGACCAAAGGGCTTTTCATGTACTCTGGATGGTAGGTCTGTAACACCCACTTGTTCAGCCGTGCTCCATAGCAAAGGAAAACGATGATCTAGTAGAAAGGAGGGGGAAAAAATTACTGCAATGATCTTCTGTAAGTTGATGTCCTTCAAGCACAGTGTTGTGGCCCATACGTGGCCTGTGCAGCTGGTGGCTGATTCGGACAGTGAGGAGGCTGGTGTGGTGTTGCACCAGCAGCCTGTGCAGCTGGTGCTTGAGTCGGACAGTGAGGAGGCTGGAGAAGATGTGGTGCCAGAGGTGGGGATTCAGCCAGGGCCTTCAGAACCTCCAGAAGCCCCCTTAAGTGAAGAGGACAAAGAGGAGGAGCCTCTTCTCGATGCACGGGCACGCAGAGCTGCCAAAAGGCAAGAGTGGCTCCTCAGGAGGAGGTCTCCTCGAGAGTAAGGCTTGGGGCTAATTGGCCTCTCCCTTAGCCTATTTAAGGAGGAACGCCGACTGAAGCAATTTGCAAGGAACAACTTCGTTCACTCTCCTTCGTGCCTCGATCTTAGTTCTTTGCAAATTGCTTCTGGGCTTTCTGCCAACCATCGTAAGATTAAGATTATTTATTCTTTGGATTCTTGTTAAGAAAGTTAATTAATAGCCTTTGTTTGGAAAAAAAAACTTATTTAATTTAGTAAAACTAAGGTTTGTACAGACTTGGTGTGTGCTGCGTTCTTTGGGGTCCGTAGCTGAGGCAGAACACACATTGGACCGAAGGCCTTGTTAGCATTGCTGTACTCTAAGATCTTGGTTTGCTGCGAGGCAGTTCAAGAAGGAGACCAGCAAGCAAAAGTCAGTGGGAGAAGCCAGATCTGCCTATGTGATGACCATGTGATTCACTTAACAACTGCACTTAACAGTGGCAAAAAAAGGTTGCAGAATCGGGTGCAGCTCATTTAACAGCTGCCTTGCCCTGTATCCCCTGTCCAGTTGTATCCGACTCTAGAAGATGATGGTCATCTCTCTTTCTTAGCCAAGGGAGCCAGTGTTGTCCGAAGATGCGTCTGTGCTCATGTGGCCGGCATGTTGAGGTGCACGGAACATTGTTATCTTCTGAGCAAAGTGGTACCTATTTGTCTACTCGCGTTTGCATGCTTTCAGACTGCTAAGTGGGCAGGAGCTGGGGCGAGGATGGGAGCTCACCCCATCACATGGTGTTCGGGTCTCGAACCCCGGGCTACCAGCTTTCCAGTTGACAAGATCAAGGTCTTAATAGCTGAACCATCATGCCCTTCTCCTGCCTTGCTTAGCAATGCAAATTCTGGCCCCAATTGTGATTGTACGTTGAAGACTATCTATATTTAAAAATTCTAACACACACACACACACACACACACACTTTCATCACCCTGACCAAAGCATCAGATTGTGCAGATGTTTCTGACCTAGAAATCAAGATGTACGAGTCAAAGAGCTGGAGAACTGACATGTCTGCTTTTAAGGAACTCCTTTCCTTCCCCCCACCCCCGAGTGTGCTGTGTACTCCAACCCTTGGCAAGCAGCTCCTTTGCACACCTGGGTGAGTGTGACCACAGCCATGAAGACCGGCGGAGGACAGGCACGGTGCTGGTAGAAGTACCACCGTCGGTGCATCTCACACGGGAGGATCTCGTACGCCACGTAGCGCACAAAGCGTTTGTAGAAGCCCAGCCCGGTCTCGTCCAGGAGGCCATCCTGAGGCAGGGCCCTCTGTCCGTTGGCGATGGCCCGCTTGAAGCTGCTGGAACGTTTGCTGCTGATCTGCAAGGAGAAACAGTGACCCCAACAGCAGGAAAATCACCACTGCGTCTTTCATCATAAACTGCCTCTAGAGACCCCCCCCCCCATTCCCAACCCTGCCTTTGAGCCAAAAATATCTCCCTGGCAGGATATGTATAGGAGAACATCAGGCTGAGCTAGAAGGTGGGGTTAAACATGTCATCCGTTTGGAGTCATTGCATTGCCACAAGAAAAACCAAGCCCTGCCTCCTGTGAATTCCATTTTTATCTAACGCCACTTTAGCTTTGACTGTTAGTTTAAATCTCGAACCTCCGGGAGGGTGAAAATAGCCTCCCCTGGGCTCCGAAGGCCCTCCAGAGGCCGGAAGCAGGCCTGTTTCTGGACTTCTGTTAGGCCTGTTTTTCACCCTCTCAGAGCCTCCTCACAGGCCCTGCACTTACCTTGCATCCAAAATGGGCCGTGTGGAGACTCCTGGGAGGGGAGGGGCCGGGGTGGGTGGGGCCAGCCAGTCCTTGCAACAACAGGTTCAGCAAACCAGATATAAAATTAGCATCCGGTTTGCCCGAACTGGCTGAATCCCACCCCTGCATATGAGTGAAGGATGAACTTGCACTTTGAAATATAGACCACCGTTTCTGAAGCCAAATGGGCAACGGCAAATGACGGTTCAACTTATTTGTTAGATTTATACGCCACTTTTTCTCACTCATGTTCCTTTTATGGGGGGTGGGGTGGGGAGGTTGTCTCTTTGACAAATCGCCACCCTGTGATGTGGATGGGTGGTTGACAGAACAACGGGTCAACCTTTGTAAATTTCTATAGTTGAGAGGTGAACTAAACCTGACAGACTAACAGAGTTGGAAGGGGTCTTGTAGGTCATCTAGTCCAACCCCCCTGCCCAAGCAGGAGACCCTACGCCATTTCTGACAGATGGCAGTCCAGTCTCTTCTTGAAAGCCTCCAGGGATGAAGCTCCCACAACTTCTGAAGGTAACTTCTGTTCCACTGGTTGCTTGTTCTCACTGTCAGAAAGTTCCTCCTTATTTCCAGGTTGAATCTCTCCTTGATCAGTTTCCATCCATTATTCCTTGTCTGGCCTTCAAGTGCTTTGGAAAAGAGCTTGACCCCCTTCCTCCTCTCTGTGACAGCCCCTCAAATATTGGAAGACTGCTATCCTGTCTCCCCGGTCTTTCTCTTCACTAGACTAGTCATGCCCAGTCCCTGCAACCATTCTTCATATGTTTTAGCCCCTCCAGTCCCCTAATCTTCCTGGTTGCTCTTCTCTGCACTCTTTCTAGAGTCTCAATATCTTTTTTTATAGTGTGGTGACCAAAACTGGATGCAGTATTCTAGATGTGGTCTTACTAAGGCTTTATAGAGTGTATTAGTACCTCACTTGATCTTGATTGTATCCCTCTGTTAATGCAATGGCTTTTTTTGGCTGCCGGGGCACACTGTTGAGATATATATATATATATATATATATATAATTTGATTTATATGCCGCCCTTCTCCGGAGACTCAGGGCGGCTTACAATGCGTTAAGCAATAGCCTTCATTCTTTTGTATATTTATACAAAGTCAGCTTATTGCCCTCACAATTGGGTCCTCAATTTACCTACCTTAGAAAAGATGGAAGGCTGAGTCAACCTTGAGCCTTGGCGAGATTCGAACCTGCAGTAATTGCAGGCAGCTGGTCTTAATAACAGGGTGCTTTAGACCACTGTACTACTAAATACAACCATATTTAACTGGTTGTCCACTAAGACTCCAAGATCCCTCTCACAGGTAGTTGCTATTAAGCCTGGTATCCGTAGTTTAAATGAATACCTTAACCACTACACAAGCTGCCTCTACAACTGTCCATAAATAAGGTCAATCTTTGTTTGAATGATCAGGAAGAGAAGAAAGGAAAAGTCTGCTTCTTCAGATGTCAACCTGTCCCAGTTTTCTTTCTAGCTGACCTGTTTTCTAGAGTGGAGCGTATGAACCAGTCTCATGGCTTGTGGGAGCTCTTCCAGGTCCTGAAACACCTGTTCTTGACCAATTGTGGATATGACTTCTCCAGAATTGCCTTCACAAGTAGCAGCTCCTATCCAATCTTGATTGATATCTCAGACATTTCATGACCCAACTAGGCAACATCATCAGCGCTAGAAAAGGGGTTTAGCAGTGTTCTGGCACCGATGATCTATAGTCAGGTAATGACATGTCCGCAAGCAAGCAAACCCCCTAAAACAGCATTTCTCAACCGTAGCAGCTTTAAGATCAGTGGGCAACTCTGAGAATTGAAGCCCACACATCGTACAGCTGCTGAGGTTGAGAAACGTCAGTCTACAGAAGTGGAAAATGTAGGCCATCCATGCTCAAGAGACTCTGATCCAGCCACCGTACAGCTGTTGGTACTCACGCCACTGACCAGATCTACCAGCTCCTGATAGCAGATCTGACCCTCATCGTTGCTTTGTGCCAAGGCCACCAACATCTCCAGTTTCGCAGGATCCAGAGGGAGTTCATGGCTGTGGACCAGGCTGGCAAAGGTCTCCACCCCAACGAAACCGGTGTTTTTGGGATCAAGCTGTCAAAGGAGAGGGGGGAAAAAAATCAGCAACGGGGCCACCAGGCCATTTGCTGCCAAGAATTCATTCGAATCACGAGTTATAATCCATCACAGAAGCGTTTTCTTCTGCGCCAATGCGATGTTTGGGACCGAAAAGAAAAGTTGGCATCTCAAGCAAAGTTGAGGACGGATCAGGGTTTTTATAAATCAGGGGTAGGATACATTTTCAACCGCAGGTAGTCCTCGATTTACAATAATTCATTTAGGGACCATTTGAAGTTACAACAGCAAAAGAGAAAAGGAGGGGGGACTTACAACCAATCCTCGCAGTTATGGCCATCCAAGCATTTCCATGATCATGTGATGAAAATTTGGATGACTTGCAACTGGCACATCTTTACGATGGTTGCAGCATCCCAGGGTCACGTGATTCCCTGTTTCTGACCTTCCCAGCTGGCTTCTGACAACCACAGGATTCACTTAACAACCCACAGCAATTATGCTTAACAACCGTAACCAAAAAAATGTGTGGATGCAGTTCATGTAATTAATTAAACCTTGCTTAGCAATGGAAGTTCTGGCCCCCAGTTGTGTTTACAAATTGAAGACTACCTGTAAGGGAGCCGCAAGAATGAGTTCATGAAGTTATTATAAATTGAGTATAACTCAAGATAATTAGAAGATTTTATTTTTTATTTATTTTTTATTTATTTTATTTTATTCACATTTCTATGCCGCCCACTCTCCGAGGACTTTGGGCGGCTTACACCAAAGACAGTATACTAAGTAGCATATTGCCCCCAACAATCTGGGTCCTCATTTTACCCACCTCGGAAGGATGGAAGGCTGAGTCAACCTTGAGCCGGTGAGATTTGATCCGCTGATCTGCTGAACTAGCAGTCAGCTGAAGTAGCTGCAGTACAGCACTCTAACCACTGCACCATCTCGCAGAGAAGAGAAGAGAAGAGAAGAGAAGAGAAGAGAAGAGAGAAGAGAAGAGAACATAGAAGAGAATATAGAAGAGAAGAGAAGAGAACATAGAAGAGAAGATAGAAGAGAAGAGAAGAGAAGATAGAAGAGAAGAGAATATAGAAGAGGAGAGGAGAGAATATAGAAGAGAAGAGAAGAGAGAAGAGAAGAGAACATAGAAGAGAAGATAGAAGAGAAGAGAACATAGAAGAGAAGATAGAAGAGAAGAGAAGAGAACATAGAAGATAGAATAGAATAGAATAGAATAGAATAGAATAGAATAGAATAGAATAGAATAGAATAGAATAGAATAGAATAGAATAGAATCACAGGGCTGGAAGGGACCTTGGAGGTCTTCTAGTCCAACCCCCTGCCCAAGCCAGAAGACCTTACATTATATTTGTTCCCAATCATGCTTCCTTTTTCCTCTGTAGGAACCCAAAACAGATGTTTTCCTTAACCTCTTACAGGAACCTCAGTTTTTGCTGAACAGTCTCAGCCCTTTGAGTTTCCCCAAATCTATGGGGCACACAGTAGCCCTCCCCCCCTCAAATCTCTCTCCGCTAAACAGAGATAAGCAAGTCATGCTGAAGGTTGAGGAAATCAGTTTTTATTTTTATTTTTTCACACTCTTCTTGGTAAGACAGAGAGCAGCCGGGCCACGCAGAGGCTGTGAAATAGGAAGCGAGGGGCTTTGATGAATGTTTGATGAAGACCAGCACTTTTGCCTTAATAAACATGCAGCCTCTGTGTGTGTGTTGCCAAGGCTGCAATGCCCTAAAAGGATTGCCAATACCTAACTGATGGCACCCAATAACCAACGATTTCTACCGTGTTTTCCTGAAAATGAGCCCTTCCTGGATAATAAGCCCTCCCCAAAAATATTTAACCATATGTGCAGCCGGTCCCCGCCATTTCCTATGGTTAGGGTTAGGGAGACAGTGCTGGAAATCAGGTAAGACGGCAAGAGGAGCCCCGTCTTGCTCCACGCGCCCCAAAATAATAAGACCTCCCCGAAAATAAGGCCAAGTGCTTATTTCGGGGTTAAAAAAATATAAGACAGGGTCTTATTTTCGGGGAAATACAGTAGATGTGGCAGAACTAGTACATACACACACATACTTATTATCTCCACGGAAGAAAACATAATCCTGTTTAGAACAGGGAGGGCCGAAGGAGGCTTCAGAAGGCTGCTGAGAAAAAGAGCCACGCACCGCGAAAGTCATCTCCAGCTGCAGGCAACTTATCGCCTCGTCTCACCCACCAGCTCCTCCTGAGCAAATCTTGATGCACAGATAGTGGTTAAGGGGCGTTGGAAGAGTTCAGAGATGGGCCTGCATGGCCACAACCATCCATTCATGCAGAGAATAATATTTTTTTTAATAGGGGTTTGAATCTGCAGACCGGAGGGGCTGAAATCTTTCTGCATGCTTCCTGCAAGTTGGAAACCTTAGGGAGATGTCCAGCTTTGGGTGGGGCCCCGTAGAGTGGCCAAGGTTACACCAAGCTGCCCTGGCTGTTGGTTTTATGTTGAATTTATATTTACTGACAAAGAAATAAAGGAAGACTTAGTATAGATCTATTTCAGGCTATTTAGCTCTCGTCAGCTAGCCATACCCTTCTGGGATTCGAACCCAGGCTGCTTGCATATTAGGGTAGATGTATTAACCTCTAAGCCACGGGCTTTCCTCGCTTTGTTGGCTATACCAGGGGAGAGATTAAGTGTTTTTTTTTTCCATCAGGGCAACCTGGTCTACCCAAGTATGGGACGGAGCATACTACCCTGTTTCCCCGAAAATAAGACATCCCCTGATAATAAGCCCAATCGAGCTTTTGAGCCCATGCACTAAAATAAGCCTCCCCCCTAAAATAAGCCCTCCCCGAAAATATTTAAATGCAGAGCTGGAAATCAGCAAGAGGAGCCCCATCTTGCTCCATGTGCCCCAAAATAATAAGACCTCCCCAAAAATAAGGCCAAGCGCTTATTTCGGGGTTCAAAAAAATATAAGACAGGGTCTTATTTTCAGGGAAACATAGTATATCCGCTTTCGCCTTTCAGCCCCGATCCAGGAGCCTTCGAAGGCAGGCACTTTTGTGACAAACTAATTGTTACGTTGAATTTATATGTACTGACAAAGAAGTAAAGGGAGACTAAAGGTAAAGGTTTCCCTGGCACATATGTGCTAGTCGTTCCTGATTCTAGGGGTCAGTGCTCATCTCTGTTTCAAAGCCGAAGAGCCAGCGCTGTCCGAAGACGTCTCCGTGGTCATGTGGCCGGCATGACTCAACACCAAAGGCGTACGGAACGCTGTTACCTTCCCACCAAAGGTGGTCCCTTTTTTTCTACTTGCATTTTTTAATGTGCTTTCGAACTGCTAGGTTGGCAGAAGCTGGGACAAGTCACGGGAGCTCACCCCATTATGCGGCGCTAGGGATTCGAACCGCTGAACTGCCGACCTTTTGATCGACAAGCTCACTGAGCCACCGCGTCCCACCAAAAGGGAGACTATAGATCTATTTCACACTATTTAGTTCTCATCAGCTAGCGGAAGCAGTGTGCTCTGTCCCATATTTAGGTAGACCAGGTTGCCCTGATAGAAAACAACCCTTCGGATGCTGCTTTGCTTCTGGGTCCAATTCAAGGTGTTGGTTGTCACCTTTAAAGCCCTGCTTGGCATGGGGCTAGGTTATTATTTGAGGGACCGTCCCACCCCAATGGAATTGGCCCAACTCATCTGTGCCAACAGAAGGGACACATGCTGCAGACCACGTCAGTCAAAGAAATTTTAGCTGATGTGGAATCCAGGAGAAGGGCCTTTCCCCCTTTTGGAACATTTTACAACCTCACCCCCCCAACCAAGGTGAGATTGGCACCTTGGTAGTACAGTGGTCTAAATCACCCTGTTATTAAGACCAGCTGCCTGCAATTACTGCAGGTTTGAATCTCGCCAGGCTCAAGGTTGACTCAGCCTTCCATCCTTTCTAAGGTAGGTAAATTGAGGACCCAGTTTGTGGGGGCAATAAGCTGACTTGGTATAAATATACAAAAGGATGAAGGCTATTGCTTAGCGCATTGTAAGCCGCCCTGAGTCTCCGGAGAAGGGTGGCATATAAATCAAATTTAAAAAAACAAAAGAATTTTTTTTCTTACTTTCCATATAAGGGCGTGAGTCTGCTACTTGGCCCGGGGTTCCAATGAGGATGAATGAATCACATTGGAGACGCAACGACAAAAATGTTTGCCATCACTGTTCCAGAATCTCCACTCCGTTTTTTTTATGCCGAGCTGACTAAAGGCAGCATTGCAAACCCTCTATTTTTTTTTTAATTACAAATAAAAAAAAAAAACCCATCCCCTTCCACATGTGTTCTTGTTATCTTATCGGCAGCATTCCTTCTTCAACCATATTACCCTCGTATTTAAGAACATAAGAGCTGGACCGAGGGAACAGCTCATTTTAGGCTAGCATTAATCCTCCAACTGCAACAAGGACAAAATTCCAGGCCTGTGTCAAAGATCTTGCTGGTTTTGTTCTGGACCAATGCAATAAAAGCAAATATTGCAATAAAGTGAGGCAGAGAAATGTTTTGATTTCGAAGTGCATATAAAAATGATGGGTATGCTATACTGTCGTCTATTAAAGCGTGCAATAGCATTGTGCTTTTTTTTTAAAAAAAAAAACCAGACCTGTCTTAAGTAAAAAATACTTTATTGCTAAAAAGTGTTACGCCTCACTGGAGCTTTCAACGAGTCGTAATCGTTTTGCTGGTGGAGGGTCTTGTAAAAATAACTAAACATAATAAAGAGAAAGGCAATAAAACAAGGTATTGGCTGGAACAAAATGCATGTTTTCCAGCTTGTTTCTCAACCCAAGCCACGTTACGGTGTCTAGATTTCAACTGCCAGAATTCCCCGGCCACCATAAACTCTGGGAGTTGAAGTCTTAGGTATTTCAAAGTTGCCAAGGTTGAAAGGTTGGTATTAATTTATACATGCAGTTTATCTGTCTCCTCAATCCTTGTGGACTCTGAGTTATAATTATAATAATAATGGTAACAGAGTTAGGAAGGGACCTTGGAGGTCATCTAGTCCAACCCCCTGCTCACGCAGGAGACTAGGGATTCAAACCGCCAAACTGCCGAGCTTTCTCATCGACAAGCTCAGCGTCTTAGCCACTGAGCCACCTAGCCACTGGAAAATTGTGAGAGTTGAAGTTCGCCCATCTTCCAGTGGCCAACGTTGAGGAACACGTTCTTAAGAGGAATAAGTAGGCTAGAGCAGGAGTTGGGAACTATGGCAACTTTACATGCTGGGGACTTCAACTCCCAGAATTCTTGAACCAGCAGAATCCTGGGAATTGAAGTCCACAGGTTGTAAAGTTGCCAGTTGCTCAGCCCTGGGTTGGCAGGAACAGAGGAAATATACAGGTATTCCTTGACTTACAAAACTTCATTTAGTGACCATTCCAAGTTACAACGTCACTGAAAAAAGTGACTTTTGACCATTTTTCACACTGACGACCATTGCAGTATCCCCAGAGTCATGCGGTCAAAATTCAGACAGTTGGCAATTGACTCATATTTATGACAGTTGCGATGTCCCGGGGTCCTGTGATCCCCTTTGTGACCTTCTGACAAAGCAATGGGGAGGCCAGATTCATTTAACAACCAAGTTACTAATTTAACAACCGCACGGGATTCACTGAACAACTGTGGCGAGAAAGAAAGGATGTAAAATGGGGCAAAACTCAATGACTGTCTTGCTTAGCAACTGAGCCTAAATTTTGAGCTCAACTGTGGTCGTACATTGAGGACTACACCCGTAAGGTAAAAGTAAAGGTTCCCCTCGCACATATGTGCTAGTCGTTCCTGACTCTAGGGGGCGGTGCTCATCTCCGTTTCAAAGCCGAAGAGCCAGTGCTGTCCGAAGACGTCTCCGTGGTCATGTGGCCGGCATGACTCAATGCCAAAGGCGCACGGAACGCTGTTCCCTTCCCACCAAAGATGGTTCCTATTTTTCTACTTGCATCTTTTGCGTGCTTTTGAACTTCTAGGTCGGCAGAAGCTGGGACAAGTGATGGGAGTTCACCCCGTTACGCGGCGCTAGGGACTCGAACCGCTGAACTGCCAACCTTTTCGATCGACAAACTCAGCATCTTAGCCACTGAGCCACCACATCCCACTACACCTATATCATACTACATATATACTATACCTGTATCACAAGTATAAAATGTGCAACATTTGGGAGCTCCAGACTTCATAGATCCTGATTTAGCAAAGAAGTGAAAACCCAAAAACTTGGATGTTGGCAGACGTGGGTGCATCCCTCCCTTTGTAAATACCAGAAGGATTACAATTAAAGCTTCACTTCTCCGCGCAGCTGCTCTTTATCTCTCCCGTAGCAAGTCGGTGGGAGAGAAGCAAAGCTTTTCCCGTGGATTATGTAGGTCGCACATTTACAGAAGGAGATTCTTTTGTGAGTTCTTGCCCAACACCAGCGCAGCCTCAAATGTGCGTCAAGGACCAGGCAGGGGAACGATAGGAAAAGGCAACCCATTTACCAGCACAGTTGCTTGGCACATGACACAGGAAATAACGGGAGAATTGGGTTTTCTACCTTGGGCTGCATTGCTTGCGAGAGATGCAACCGAGAACTAAGGAGAAATTTCCTGACAGTGAGAACAATTCATCAGAGGTACGGCTTGGCTTCAGAAGCCTGACTTCTCTTCATCTACTAACACATGTTAACAGAGTTGGAAGGGACCTTGTAGGTCATCTAGTCCAACTCCCAACCCAAGCAGGAGACCCTACACCATTTCTGACAGATGGCAGTCTAGTCTCTTCTTGAAAGCCTCCAGTGATGAAGCTCCCACGACTTCCGAAGGCAACTTCTGTTCCATGGGTTGATTGCTCTCACTGTCAGAAAATTTCTCCTTATTTGTAGGTTGAATCTCTCCTTGATCAGTTTCCATCTATTAGTTTCCTTGTCTGGCCTTCGGGGGCTTTGGAGAATAGCTTGGCCCCCTCCTCTCTGTGGCAGCCCCTCAAATATTGGAAGGCTGCTATCCTGCCTCCCCTGGTCCTTCTCTTCACTAGACTAGCCCTGCCCAGTTCCTGCAACTGTTCTTCATGTTTTAGTCTCCACTTCCCTAATCATCCTGGTTGCTCTTCTCTGCACTCTTTCTAGAGTCTCAACATCTTTTTTATAGTGTGGTGACCAAAACTGGATGTAGTATTCTAGGTGTGGTCTTACTAAGGCATTATAGAGTGGTATTAGTACCTCACTTGATCCTGATTGTATCCAGGGATGTGCTGCTGGGGGTTTGCAGGGGTTCGGGAGAACCTCTAGCTAAGATTCTGTGCAGTTCGGGGAACCCCAAATCCCACTCCTGGCTGGCCCCGCCCAATCTGGCCCACCCCTCCCAGGAGTCCCCACACAGCCCATTTCGGATGCAGGGCACGCGTGGAGGCTCGGGGAGGGCGAAAAACAGCCTACCGAAAGTTCGAGAAGGCCGGAAACAGGCCAGTTTCCGGCCTCCAGAGGGCCTCTAAAGCCTGGGGAGGCCGTTTTCACCCTCCTGGAAGCTTGAGGAAAGCCTCCAGAGCCCGGGGAGGACAAAAACACCACCCCCTGCCCACTGTGCTGCAGGAGGCAGACCAGGCGATGCCCACCATGGCCATGCCCACCAAACAACCAGGCAGAGAACCCCTTGCTAAAGTTTTTGAAGCCCACCCCTGATTGTATCCCTCTGTTAATGCATTTTAGGATTGCATTGGCTTTTTTGGCTGCCACCGCACACTACTGGCTCATATTTAGTTGGTGGTCCATTAAGGTTTGTGCTCCAGATTTTAAATGTGAGGCTGTTTCGTTCTACAACTCAGTGCCAACAGATCCTTGGCTATTTTTGCGGGGAGCACAGCATCTACGCTGTCAGGTCTTCCTCGCCAGGGAACCACCAACTCCTCCTTGCCAACTCCTTTCTTACGTTTACGTCTACACATAAGCATCGG
The DNA here is from genome assembly GCA_022577455.1 of Arizona elegans. Lineage (NCBI taxonomy): Eukaryota > Metazoa > Chordata > Lepidosauria > Squamata > Colubridae > Arizona > Arizona elegans. The sequence goes on along the minus strand of JAKOOJ010000022.1, from coordinate 9,499,418 downwards.
AAAATATAGTATCTGTTGCTGCCCTAGCAACAACACAAAGCAGGCATTTGTTGAACGCCCTGCTCTCTACATGTGCAAAAACCTGATGCCGTGTACACGCTTCTGTTCTGATACGTGCAATAAAACGGCCAAGATACAGTTGTGTTATTTTAAGGAGAAGAATGCCCATGCCGTTTTTTTTCCCTTCAGTTGAAATCAAAGTCTCTCGTCACAAAAGTAGCACGCAGGAGGCGACACCAAAGAATCCCATTCATCGCTGGCGTCTCTAGCAAGAGAGCCAAGCTGCATTATGGGCTCACCAGGTACATTATGGTTCTGATTTGTTGTTGTTGTTAGTTGCAAAGTCGTGTCTGACCCATCGTGACCCCACGGACAACGTTCCTCCAGGCCTTCCTGTCCTCTACCATCCCCTGGAGACCATTTAAGCTCACGCCGACTGCTTCAGTGACTCCATCCAGCCACCTCCTTCTCTGCCGTCCCCTTCTTCTTTTGCCCTCCATTGTTCCCAGCATTAGGCTCTTCTCCAGTGAGTCCTTCCTTCTCATTAGGTGGCCAAAGTATCTGAGTTTCCTCTTCAGGATCTGGCCTTCTAAAGAGCAGTCAGGGTTGATCTCCTCTAGGACTGACTTGCTTGTTCACCTTGCAGTCCAAGGGACTCACAGGAGTCTTCTCCAGCACCAGAGTTCAAAGGACTCCATTCTTTGGCGCTCAGCCTTCCTTATGGTCCAACTTTCACAGCCATCCATTGCAACTGGGAAAACCATAGCCTTGACTATACACACTTTTGTTGGCAGGGTGATGTCTCTGCTTTTGAGAATGCTGTCTAGATTTGCCATAGCTTTCCTCCCCAGGAGCAAGCGTCTTTTAATTTCTTGGCTGTAGTCCCCATGTGTGGTGATCTTGATGAACGTATGTTTTCTTTTATGTACACTGAGAGCGTTTGCACCAAGACAAATTCCTTGTGTGTCCAATCACACTTGGCCAATAAAAAATCCTATTCTATTCTATTCTATTCTATTCTATTCTATTCTATTCTATTCTATTCTATTCTATTCTATTCTATTCTATTCTATTCTATTCTATTCTATTCTTGGAGCCCAGGAAAATAAAATCTGTCACGACCTCCATTTCTTCCCCATCTATTTGCCAGCAATTGAGAAGGTTCTGATTAGCTGAGCTAATTTACAGGCAAATGTGTATTTCCAGAGGCAGGCTGAATTTTGAACTCAACGAGGCTGTCCTGACTCAAGAAAATGTTACTCCTCTACCCATTTCACAGAAGGGAATGTAAAGACTATGGACTTCCTAAAAAGCCACATGTCTAGTCTGTGAAGTTGAGTTATGCTTACAAGAAAGTAAACTCAGCTACATCTGGAGGGATTAATTTCTGAGTAAAGGCAAATAGATTCACTCTCTTTATTAAACTATCCAGCCGAGACGTTCGCCGCTGAATAAATATAAACAGGATTGCAGCAAAAACCCAACGAAGAATTGCGATTTCTCTCCATTCAAACTTCTTCCACGTTTTGGACCTAAGCCTGTTGCACTTGTCTACTTTTCACAGATCCCATGCTCTGAAGCCATCAAGAGTGCTCTCTGGCTATCAGCACCTCATGGCTGGGTTCACACAACCTCTAAACCCCGATAAACAGAATAAACATGTGCTAAATTCACACAGTTCAAAGTTAGAAATTATCCGAGACATCCCGATTCATACAATATACCACGATAAAGGAACAGGCTGAGCTACCACCCATTCCTCTCCAATGTTGGTTAGATTAATGTGGTGTTTCTTAACCATGGCAAGTTTTAAAATGTGTGTTTATGGCAGGGATGTCAAACTGGATTTCTTCGAGGGCCGGATCAGCATTGTAGTTCTCCGCCACAGGGCAAGGGGGGTGGAGACGGGATGGACGCTTCCTGCAGCACGGAGCACGAGGAGCCACGCACGGCCCCCTCTGCCCCATATTTGGCCTTTCCGGCACTCTGCCGGCTGAAAACAGACTGTGCAGAGGCCTCCCGAGAACCCCACATGGCCCGTTTTCGGCCTTCCCGGCCTCCAGCAGCACTCTGCCAGCCAAAAACAGGCCACGGAGGGCCCGCCTGTGGCCCGTTTTGGCCAGCAGAGGCACCGCACGCCAGTCCTTTGATATTTCCAGGGCAGCCCCACGAGCTGGATTTAAGCACCCTAAGGGGCCAGATCCTAGCCCACAGGCCTTGAGTTTGACACCTCTGCTCTATTGAGATTCTCAAGTCAGAACAGGGTTGTCTCCAAGGTGCTTCTGAAGAAGATCTGAAGAAGCTTCTTGGATGAGAAGCGAGACGTCTTTAAGGGAAAATAAAAAGTCCAGTTGCCTTGCAAAAAAGCACCTTTGGGTTTTTTTAAGATGAGCGGACCAGCTCCCAGCTACATCTTAAAAGTTCCCATGGTTGAGAAACATTGGATTAATTTTGTGTTGTGTGGATTCAGTCCAGTGGTGAAATCCAATTTTTTTTTACTACCGGTTCTGTGGGCATGGCTTGGTGGGCATGATGTGGCTTGGTGGGTATGGCAGGGGAAGGATACTGCAAAATCTCCATTCCCACTCCACTCCAGGGGAAGGATACTGCAAAATCCCCATTCCCTCCCCACTCCTGGGGAAAGGATATTGCAAAATCTCCATTCCCACCTCACTCTGGGGCCAGCCAGAGGTGGTATTTTTCAGTTCTCTGAACTACTCAAAATTTCCGCTGCTGGTTCTCCAAACTGCTCAAAATTTCCACTACTGGTTCTCCAGAACCTGTCAGAATCTGCTGGATTTCACCCCTGATTCAACCACCTCACTCAAAGCTGTCCCTTCACCTGAGCTTCGGTCCAAGAATTCGGTTGCTAACTAAGTAAGAACTTCAAGGATTCCTTATAGCTCGGCAGGAATTCTACTGGCCTTTTGGAAACCTCTCAAAATCTGGTTTTTCCAACAGACCTCAAAAAAGGGGAGCCCACAAAATGGTTTCATGATGGGTGAGCCCTTCAAAACCCTCTCGTGATTTTGTTCAGAATTTCATTGTTTCTAACGGCTGTTTAAGACGTGTTTTTGCTCGTTTTGTGTTACAGGTAATCCTCGAGTTACGACCGCAACCAAGCCCAAAATTTATGTTGCTAAGCAGAACATTTGTTCAGCAAGTTTTTGCCCCCTTTTACGACCTTTCTTGCCACACAGTTGTTGTTAAGTGAATCACTGCAACGGTTAAGTCAGTAACACGGTGGTTAAATGAATTTGGTTTCCCCCCATCGACTTGGCTGATCAGAAGGTCGCAAAAGGGGATGACACGACCACTGCAATTGTCATAAATATGAGTCAGTTGCCAAGCATCTGAATTTTGATCACGGGTCATAAGTGTGAAAAAACGGTCATTAAGTCACTTGTTTCCATGCCGTCGTAACTTTGAACCATCACTAAATGTATCTTTGTCAGTCGAGGACTTACCCTGTATTGTATGCCACCCAGAGTCACATTTGTGAAACGGGAGGCTAAATCAATTTAAAAATAGATGAGAAATAGATAAATAACTGAAATCTGTGCCACAGCCCTGCAGAGCAGGCTGGTATTATTATTACCGGTTAAGAATAGGTTGGTACAAGATTGCCTCAAAGGAGCCCAGAGGGAAATAAAATTGGACCACGGAGCATGGCATTCTCTTCCTCACCTGAAATTCTGAAAAAAGCAAGTTGTGGCCAGGTTTCTTCCATCAGATGCCAGTTTCAAGGGGAAAAGGGTGCCAAGGTTCACCAGAACCTTCTCTCCCCAGGCTGGAAATCCGAGGATGGAGCAAATCCTCCTTCTTGGTCGGGGCCAAATCCAGAGGAAACGGCAGAGAGATGCTCTGACCATGATGGTGAAGGCAGCCCAACCTGGCGGTCTAGATTCTGCCAGGGATTGGGGGGGGGGCACTTGGTTAATGCATGATTGGGGACCCCCCCCAAACTCATTCTTGGAAGCCTGTGGCATTCACCCCCAGCCGGGCCTTTCCCCCAGTCCCTGTCCCCCCACCTCAACCTCCTGCGTCTGTTATTTTGGATCCAGGCCGAGCATGCCAAGGTGCGGGGTGGATGGGCACGGCGTGGTACTGCCGTGCCGCACGTTGCCGCGCAAGCCCCGATCCTGGAAGGCAGCGAGTTGCAACCCCGCGCTTCTCCCTTTGGCACCCGGCTCCCCAGGCTCGGAGGGCAACCCCTCCCTCAAAATAAAACCCTCCAACCCCACCACTGGGATCAACGATAAGCCTATATGCATGCCCTCCACCCCACTCTTGATGAACCCCCTGCGCCCGATCCAGCCGCCTCCATCCCTACTCGCGCCCGACTTGCGCGACACTCCACTCGAGGCTTAAAATCCGTGCCGTGGCCAAGCCTCTCACCCGGATTGGGGTACGTAGTGGTGTTGGTGTTGGGGGGGGGGGGTTAGTCCGTCTTCCCTGCCCGGCTGCGCGCATCCCTCCTGGATCCGCGCAGCAGGTAGAGAAGTCGGAGACACCCCCCCTCCCCACACACACACATACATCCCCTCCGGATGAAGGTTGGCACGCATTTTCCCATGGGGTGATGGAGACCCGCAGCTGGCAGCCCCCGTCGGCGGGGTGGGTGGGAGAGTGGGGGGGGGGGTCGCCCCCGACTCAGCCCCATTCAGCCCACCCCGATTGCAACGCAAGCCGGGCCGCCCTCCCTCCTTGCCCCCCGGGTCCCGTCCGCTGCGCGGGGCTCACCTGCTCCTGGATGAGCTGCCGCAGCGAGCTCCTCTCCATATACCCGCGGCTGGCGGCGCTGGCGGCCGAGGAAGAGGAAGAAGAGGAAGGCGCCCGGGCTGGCACCACCGGCGGGGAGCCCAGGAAGCCCCTGCCCCTGCCCCGCCGCCGCTGCCGCCGCCGCCGGGCAGGTGATCCAGAGCCAGAGCTGGCAGCATCAGCAGCAGCAGCAGCAGCGGCGGCCGGGGCTCCAACGTGAGTGACAGCCGAGCGGGAGGGGAAAGGAGGGAGGGAAAAGGGGAGGGGAGGGGAGGCTACGGCAGCCAGCGGGCGGGGCCGGAGAGGGCGTTGCGCAGGGGTGGGGGGCGGGGGGGAAGCCCTTGGCTCCTCCCCCGAGCCGGGCGGGCCGGCGTGGGGGTGGGGGGTGGGGAGGGAGATCTCAAAAGAATAATTAAAATAAACGAAGAGCTGGAAGGGACCTTGGAGGTCTTCTAGTCCAACCCGCTGGTCAAGCAGGAGAGCGTACACCATTGCAGACAAATCGCTTGCCCGGTTTCTTTGATCAAGGCTGCGGCTTTGCTGGATCCGCTGGGCCGGGAGGAAGAGGAGGAAGAGGAGAAGAGGAGGAGGAGGAGGAAGAGAGGAGGAGGAGAAGAAGAGGAGAGGAGAAGGAGGAGAGGAGGAGGAGGAGGAGAAGCAGCGGAGAGGAGGAGGAGGAGGAGAGGAGGAGGAGATGTGGAGGAGGAGGAGAGGAGGAGGAGGAGATGGGGAGGAGGAGGAGAAGAAGAGAAGATGAGGAGGAGAGGAGGAGGAGGAGAGAAGGAGGAGAAGAAGAAGAGGAAGAAGAGGGGGAGGAGGAGGAGAAGAGGAGGAGGAGGAGAAGAGGAGGAGGAGGAGGAGAGGAGAGGAAGGAGAGGAGGAGAAGAAGAAGAGGAGGAGGGGGAGGGGGAGGAGAAGAGGAGGAGGAGGAGGAGGAGGCTCTGGGATGGAGCAAGATTCTATGCACTATGAGTCCGAAATGACTTGCCAATCCTTGAGGATGTTCAGCTTTCCGGTGTGATGGGATTTCCTCATGGTCTCCCATCCAAGTATAAACCAGGCCCTACCCTGCTTTTCCTGCAAGCCGAACTGCGGTCAGCCAGATTCTTTACCTGCTATTCCTTAAGCTGGACTTTCTCCCTAGAAGTTCAGGTTGTTCCACCCAGGCTGATCGGAGGAGTGGTCTGCCTCCCTCACCTGAGACCCCTTGCAAGACCCAAAGAGCTTTTCTGTTAAGCTTCCCAGGCAGGAATCTGCCTGGTAGAGCCCAGGATCTCCAGGCATAGCTGGAGAGTACAATGCTTCTGCTTCAGGCATATAAACCCAAGGGGATTATTAGGGCGCTGTAATAATCGTCTCCATGCAAGAGGCATTTTATTCACTTCCTGGGATAAAGCCTGCTGAGATCTGGAAGGAAGAAAAAAAATAAGACTCTCTCTTAAATTTGGAAGGGCTTTTCAAGGTTGGAATCCAAATAATTTATTTCTGAAATATCTTCTTCCATTGCCAGTCAGATCTTCCAAAGGAGACCTTTAATGGCCAATCTTCAGCAACATCCTAAACAGAACCTTGGCAGCTTAAAGATGGGTGGACTTCAACTCCCAGAATTCCCCAGCCAGCATGCTCCTGACTACAGGAGTCAAAGATGAAGGATGGATGCTGGCTGGGGAATTCTGGGAGTTGAATGTCCATCCTTTTTCAAATTGCCTGTTCTGACCTCGGCTTCCTCAGCAGCACCAGGCTGAGTCCTCATCCCGATAAACCCCTTTTATTGAATTGACAGTGAATTCCTCTCCCGCAAAGTCTTTCCTTTCCCACAGCCTTTCAAGATAGTTCGCCATTACCGACCTTTATCAGGCTTGGAGAGTGGCCAGGCTGATATCTTTCAGACACCGCAATACTTGGCAAGAATGCAGGAATGAACTAATTGTCTCCTGCAAACTCCACTCCCCTTTCGCTCCTCTTTTATTCCCTCTGGGAGGGGCCATTCATCGTCCACCTGTGGCCTTACTTCCAAGTCGACCCTTGTTCTTCAGCTGTTCCCTTCGTCTGGCAATTCTCTGCATGGGCATACTGGGAACAGGCTCCAGCTGTTCTTCTGCCTCACTGATGTCTGACTCCGAAGGCAGCTGACAACTGGCATCCGGCCCCTGGCCCCCTCTCTGCCTCCGATGCAAACCCTTCATCAGAGCCTTCCCCAGACTCCAGGACTGGCCCATGTTCCTCCCCAACCTCCTCACTGTCCGAATCTGCTGCCAGATCCACTGGGCCACAACATTGCCAACTTTGAGAAACACTGCTCCAGAAGCTCAGAAAAACTCTTTGGGAGTTGCTAGTCCCTTGGTGCTTCCTCACTTCCCCAGGCTACCTCATATGCTTAATCACAGCTTGCAGTGGATTTAACCAGGGACTGCCAAATAAACCACCATTCAAGAAGTTGACGCCACTCATCCAACCAGAAACAATGGCTTGCTAACCACCATGGCTAGCTTGCATTCTTCATTACGCACAATGCAGTGTTGGCTTTTTGACCGATGACGGTTTTACTGCCATTGGTTGTCAACCAGTTCTTCACCACGGACCCCCTTTAAATATCTTTTGTGGCTATGGACCATGGCCACGGATTACCAAGACATCACTCAAGATTTAGTGTTCTGACCCAGCCTTAGCAGAAGCAAGAAACAGATTTCTTGTCAACGACAAATCCCTCTTTATTTACTTCTTGTGAATTAATTGCATTCGTGCACCGAAAAGTCCAGGCAATAGTCCTTCAAGGAGTTAACGACAGTACAGACCTTATCAATTAAGTTCTGGCAAGCAGTCTCTGTGGCAAATGAGCAAAATCTTCAGAAATCCGAACAGTTGTCTCCTACAACCACCACTCCCCTTTCCTTCTATTTATTCCCCAGCCGGAGAGGGACCATTCAGCGTCCACCTGTGCTTTGCTTCCCGAGTCGACTCCTTGTCCTCCATTGCTTACCTCTCCTAACGGCTCTGCGCATACGTGCATCTGGAACAGGCCCCAGCTGTTCTTCCTCCTCACTCATATCAGCTCCAAAGGTAGCTGCCTCTCCAGTGGCTGGGGAAATGTCGGACGGCCCTGGCTCCATCTTTGTATCTGACGCAGAGCATCCATCAGAGCTTTCCTTAGACTCCAGAACTGGCCCAAGTTCTTCCCCAACCTCCTCATCGTCCGAATCTGCCACCAGCTCCGCTGGAGGCTGGCGGGCCACAACATTTAGTTCATAACATTTCTTCAAGCCTTCACAGATCCCCTGTGACATTGCTGCACCCCATTGCTGCACCCCAAAGGTCCACAGACCACAGCTTGAAAGTCCCTGATTTAGCGCGTAGCACTAACTCTATTGCTATTTCTTTAGCAAAGTCAAACTTAGCTGAATTTGGTCCCTTCAGTGGTGTGGGATCACCGCTGTCTAACCTGCTTATATCTGTGAAAGGCAGAATTTGCAGGAGTTTGCTGGGATGCCGAGCAGCTCATTTTTTTTTAGCAGAGGGTGAGTAATGGTCCTAGCTGGTTAACACTCATCTGTGAAACGAAGATAGGAGAGACGGTGGCTTCCAGCAGCCGATTCAAAGGCTCGGAAAGCTGACTCTGAATATTCATATTGCTCCGTGCATGTTGACATGCTCCAGGAAATTAGCAATTTGGGAAGTGGGGGTGTTGACGGAGAAGAGAAATCCCGTTGTCATTTTTCTTCTGGAAGAATGCGAACACATGGAGGAGGCAATAAAAGGGGCTTGGAGTTTGCACGCATATGCATAATAAATTCCTAGGCGAGAATCATCTTCCTAGAACTAAGGAGAAACTTCCTAACAGAATAATTAACCAGTGGAACAGCTTGCCTCCAGAAGTTGTGGGTGGCTCCATCACTGGAGATTTTTAAGAAGAGACTGGACAGCCACCGGTCTGGGCTTGGTATAGGCTGGAGTTTCCTGCTTGAACAGGAGGTTGGACTAGAAGACCTCTAAGGTCCCTTCCAACTCTATTCTGTAACTACTTAATGGATTTCAGACTGGCAGTTAGCTGAAAAAAGGTTGCCAACTGTCCAGGACAAAATGACTTTTGCTTTGACTCTTGGGGGAAAAAAATTCATTATTGCCAGTAGTGGGTTGATGGCTGGCTGGGGATGCAGCCAAACTCCATTGTCTCCCCCAAATAACCCTGTCCCTTTGCATACCATTGTGTGCAGGGCAGTAGTGGGATTCAATTTTTTTTACTACCGGTTCTGTGGGGAGTGGCTTGGTGGGCATGGCGGGCGTGGCTTGATGGGGTGTGGCAGAGGAAGGATACTGCAAAATCTCCATTCCTACCCCACTCCAGGGGAAGGGAAGGATAGTGTAAAATCTCCATTTCCACCCCATTCCAGGAGAAGGATACTGTAAAATCTCCATTCCCTCCCCACTCCAGGGGAAGGATAGTGGTGTAGGACCGTGATGGCAAATCTATGGCACGCGTGCCACAGGTGGCACAAGGAGCCATATCAGTGGGCATGTGCGCGCTAGCCAGCTGATTTTTGGGCCTTCCGGAATTCGGCAAACGGGGTCATTTCTGGTCTCCGGAGGGCCTCCGGTTGGGTGGGGAAGGCAGTTTTCGCCCTCCCCAGGCTCCTAGAAAGGCTCTGGAGCCAGAGGAGAGCGAAAAACGGCCCTTCCGGTCCCACCGGAAGTCAGCAAATGGGCCGTTTCCAGCCTCCAGAGGACCTCCGGGGGGGGGAGGGCGTTTTCGCCCTCCCCAGGCTCCTAGAAAGGCTCTGGAGCCTGGAGTGAGTGAAAAACAGGTCTTCCGGTCCCACTGTGCCATCGCATGCCAAAAGTGGGGGGAACACAGGGGGGGAGGTCGTGCATGCATATGCGGAGAGGGTGGGGCGCATTGAATTATGGCTGTGGGCACACGAGTGCGCAACCCACCCACGCTCCCTCCGCTTTTGGCAAGCGATGGCAAAAAGGTTAGCCATCACTGGTGTAGGGTCTCCTGCTTGGATAGGGGGTTGGACTAGATGACCTACAAGATCCCTTCCAACTCTGTTAATCTGTAAGGGCTGAGATAAGAACCGACTGAGGGCAGATTCAGGACCTTGGAGAGAGACCACAAGACTTCTGCAGGCATTTAGGTCCAAGGGAAGCAACCTCATTTCTTGAGCTGGAGCTGCTGGGAAGCTGTCATAATTTGCTCAGCAAGGGTTCTTCTGTTCAGGGTTGGGTTAGATTTCTTTTGAGAGTACTTCTTCCTTTGGTCTTGCCTCTAACTTTAGAGATGCTGGTGGAAACAGCCTTCAAAAGCTTCTGGATCACTGGATGCATCTCATCACACTTTCCTAGGACTTGGTGGGATGGGGCTGTGAAGGCCCAGGTCAGGGGTCAGCAACCTGCGGCTCTGGAGCCGTATGTGGCTCTTTCACCCCTCTGCTGTGGCTCCGTCACTCAAAATATGTGTCACAACCGCCAATGTGTGACAGCCGCCGGCACACAATTTATTCAGCTTTTCAACCCCTGGTAGGCCAACCATGGATAAATCCAAGAAAAGAAAAGTTTCAGAAGAAAACAGAAGGTTTAATTCAACTACATATGCTAGTTTTGTGGCCGCTCAGGAAATAGTCAGGCACGAGAAGGGTTTTGTGACTCCCGGTGTTTTCTTTTCTGTGGGAAACGGGTCCAAATGGCTCTTGGAGTGTTTAAGGTTGCCAACCCCTGATCTATGGAAAGACCAGCTTAGTAACACAATGTATGATTGTACGAGATATGCTAGGCCCAGGTGAAGGAACCTGTCTGGCCACAGAGGTTGATACTATCAGTTTCTGTATATTCTTGGTCTCGAGCTATGAGAAAAGCAGCCACTACACAAAGGATGGGGACCAAAGGATGAAGGCATGATACAATCTCTGGCATCAACACAGCACACTCAATCTTAAGGCTACTTTAGCGAGCACAATTTATGGAATCAGATATTATGTCTGATAACCTAAGGAAAGAAACCATGGAACGGCTGAACATGATAGCTTGGGTCATCTAACTGGCTAAATCTTCTATACATCATACCCGTGTTTCCCCGAAAATAAGACCCTGTCTTATATATATTTTTTGAACCCTGAAATAAACGGTTGGCCTTATTTTCGGGAAGGTGGTATTATTTTGGGGCGCGTGGAGCAAGACGGGGCTCCTCTTTTTTTCTTTTTTTAAAATTTGATTTATATGCCGCCCTTCTCCGGAGACTCAGGGCGGCTTACAATGCGTTAAGCAATAGCCTTCATACTTTTGTATATTTATACAAAGTCAGCTTATTGCCCCCACAAACTGGGTCCTCATTTCACCTACCTTAGAAAGGATGGAAGGCTGAGTCAACCTTGAGCCTGGGGAGATTCGAACTTACAGTAATTGTAGACAGCTGGTGTTAATCACAATGCTTTTAGTCTGCTGAGCCACCAGGCCCCTGTTTTTTGTTTTTTTGTTTTTAATTTGATTTATATGCCACCCTTCTCCGGAGACTCAGGGCGGCTTACAAGGCGTTAAGCAATAGCCTTCATACTTTTGTATATTTATACAAAGTCAGCTTATTGCCCCCACAAACTGGGTCCTCATTTCACCTACCTTAGAAAGGATGGAAGGCTGAGTCAACCTTGAGCCTGGTGAGATTCGAACTTACAGTAATTGTAGACAGCTGGTGTTAATCACAATGCTTTTAGTCTGCTGAGCCACCAGGCCCCTGTTTTTTGTTTTTTTGTTTTTAATTTGATTTATATGCCACCCTTCTCCGGAGACTCAGGGCAGCTTACAATGCGTTAAGCAATAGCCTTCATCCTTTTGTATATTTATACAAAGTCAGCTTATTGCCCCCACAAACTGGGTCCTCATTTCACCTACCTTAGAAAGGATGGAAGGCTGAGTCAACCTTGAGCCTGGCGAGATTCGAACTTACAGTAATTGTAGACAGCTGGTGTTAATCACAATGCTTTTAGTCTGCTGAGCCACCAGGCCCCTGTTTTTTGTTTTTTTTTTTTTAATTTGATTTATATGCCGCCCTTCTCCGGAGACTCAGGGCGGCTTACAAGGCGTTAAGCAATAGCCTTCATACTTTTGTATATTTATACAAAGTCAGCTTATTGCCCCCACAATCTGGGTCCTCATTTCACCTACCTTAGAAAGGATGGAAGGCTGAGTCAACCTTGAGCCTGGTGAGATTTGAACCTGCAGTAGTTGCAAACAGCTGTGTTAATAACAGGGTGCTTTAGACCACTGTACTACCAAGGCCCTCTTGCTGTCTTACCTGATTTCCAGCTCTGTCACCCTAACCTTAACCAGAGGAAATGGCAGGGACCAGCTGCGCATGCGTTTAAATATTTTCACCGAGGGCTTATTCTCGGGGGGTGGGGGGCAGGGATGGGTTCTACTTACCTTTACTACCCGTTTGCAACGGGGCCGTGTGTGCTTGATGACATCGGGGTTGGTGGGTGGAGCCTCCCACCGGTTTTTACTACCGGTTCTATAGAACCGGTCTGAACCGGAGGCAACCCACCACTGGGGGGGGGTGTCTTATTTTAGCACATGCGCTCAAAAGCCCGATTGGCCTTATTATCTGGGGAGGTCTTATTTTCGTGGAAACGGTATTTATCTGGCCATTCACCTCAAATACATGACTCCAGGCAGCTCACAATATTAAAAACGAGACAAATACCTGGAGATGCTGCTTTCTTTACAACAGGTGGCATTACAAAAGATGCAATCGCTTGCTCGATTTTAAATTACACTTATTAATTATGGTTTGCTATTTTATTACACAGCTGACAAGGGTACATTGAGATATAACCCCTGGGTTGGAATGTTATTGCCGTTCCAATTTTATTATTATTGTTGTTGCTGTTGTCGTTTGGTGCATAGTCATGCCAGATGTTTAGGCTGGAGCTAGCATTTCAGTCCACCTATCAAGTTCTTCCCAAGGATCTGGGCTAGACAGATGTTGTTGCTGGAGGGTATTAAATGCATCATTGCAAAGATGTAAACTGTTGCAAGTAAAGCCGCCTTTTGCAAGTGACTGATGGGGATTTTTGCCAATTTCCGATGGTGCTCAAGGGCTGCTCCAGATGTTTTAGGATCGCTCCCAAGGCGCCTGTTACTACTGGGACTATCTTTGCTTTCTTTTTGCCGCAGTCATTCTACTTTTGTTTGCAGGCGTTTCCATTTTGTCTGTTTTCTTCAGTTCTTTCTCTTCTAGGTCGTATTATTATCCTGACTCCATTTAGCCTAGGATAGGATAGGATAGAATAACACAGTTGGAAGGGACCTTGGAGGTCTTCTAGTCCAACCCCCTGCTTAGGCAGGAAACCTTATACCGGTGATGGCTAACCTTCTTGGCACCGAGTGCCGAAAGCGCGTGCGAATGTGCGCGAAAGTGCATGCACACACCCATAATGCATCCCCCCACGCACACATGCACAGGTGCATGACCCACCCCCAGGCATGCGTGTGCAACCCCCACCCATGCGCCCCACCCCTCGCACATGCACACACAAACCCTGCATGTGCCCCACCACCGTGCATGTGTACACGGCCCCCACACATATGCATGTGATCCCCACACGTGTGAACCCATCCATGCACACATATCTCCTGCATATGCCCCGCCCCCAGCCCAGGTACAGCAGAGACCTGAAAATTAGCTGGCTGGTGGGAGGCGTGCACGTATGCGCGGCAGAGCTGAGCAGGGGTGACAGCTCACATGCCCGTAGAGAGGGCTCTACATGCCGCCTGTGACACGCACACCAGAGGTTCAACATCACGGCTCTATACCATGTCAGGCACAAATGGTTATCCAACATCTTCTTAAAATATTCCAGTGTTGGAGCATTCACAACTTCTGGAGGCAGGTTGTTCCACTGGTTAATTGTTCTAACTGTCAGGAAATTTCTCCTTAGTTCTAGGTTGCTTCTCTCCTTGATTAACAGAATTGGAAGGTACCTTGTAGGTCATCTAGTCCAAGGGCCACCAACCTTTTGGACCTCAGGGACCACTAAATTCATAATTTTAAATCCCGTGGACCGCTAATATGATCTGCCTAATGATCGGCTGGGTGGGTGTGGCTAGGTGGTCATGTGACTGGGTGGGCGTGGCCAACTCAATGTCACTCATGTTGAGGGATGCCTCACCAGCATCTACTCACCCCTCCTCTCCCAGCCAATCCTCGCCTCCCCACCCGGGCTCCTGAGGGCCCCAACAGGAAGCAGTTAAATAAATAAATAAATGAATGAATGAATAATTTTATTTCTATACTGCCCTTCTCCCGAAGGACTCAGGGCAGTGTACAGCCTATTAAAAACACAAGACAACGTCAATTAAAATAGTTTAAAATTATTAAATGAATTTGGCTCAATTTAAAACCCCAGGAATTTAAAACCCAATTTAAAATTGTTATGTTGATAGCCCAGCCTGGCGGAACAACAGTTGTTGGAGCTAAGCAGCCACCAGGACAAAGAGTTGGCAAAACAGCTCAGTTCAAATTGGATCTGACCGAGAAGGAGGCTCAGCAGAAGCACCTCACTGAGGACTAGGAGCATAAACTTTCCAAGCAGAGGGAAGACCTGCAGGAGTGCAAGGCCAGATACCGGCGCCTGGAGGCTTCAATTCCAATTCCAATTCCTATTCTATTCCCAATTCCCCTTCTATTCTATTCTAATTCCATTCCCATTCTCAATTCTATTCCAATACCATACCATACCATTCCATTCCATTCCCTATTCTGTTCTGTTCTATTCTATTCTATTCTATTCTATTCTATTCTATTCTATTCTATTCTTCTAATTCCATTCCTATTCCTATTCCTATTCAAATGTGAATGCCAATTCCAATTCCAATTCCTATTCTATTCCCAATTCCCCTTCTATTCTATTTTAATTCCATTCCCATTCCCATTCTCAATTCTATTCCAATACCATTCCATTCCATTCCATTCCCTATTCTATTCTATTCTATTCTATTCTATTCTATTCTATTCTATTCTATTCTATTCTATTCTATTCTATTCTATTCTTCTAATTCCATTCCTATTCCTATTCCTATTCCTATTCCTATGTGAATGCCAATGCCAATGCCAATTCTTATTCTTATTCTATTATTATTGCATGGCACATGTTGCAGTGAGGAATCCCTGCCTGGGTGGGAGAAGAAAGCTGCAGTTGGCAGCAAAGAACCTGTGTCTTTCCTTATTTGTCCAACTTGAAATGATGTGCTTGTGTCAATACGAAAACATTCTGTGCTCCTTCCGCAAAGAAGCCCCATCTTCTCCGGAGGAGATGGCATACGCACCAGGCTCAAAAAGCCTTGGACCAGTCCTTCAAAACCTCTTCGAGAGTCACTCCTGCATCCCACCGTGCTGAATACGAAGGGAGAATTAAGGAGAGGGAGTGAGCGAGCGCTGGTTTAATTAAGGTCCTTTGAATTGCATTTCAATGGGATTAAGGATGACGGAGAGAGGTTTTCCTTTGGTTCTTTGCAAATCTTGTCAAGCTAGTGAAGCATCGTCTGCAAAAAGTAGCCGCTGTGGCTTAGGACATTGCAACCGTCATAAATATGAATCCGTTGCCGAGCAGCTCATTTTGATCACGTGACCATGGGGGGGATGCAAAAGTCGTGAGAAAAAAATGGGTCACAAATGCCTTTTTCCCAGTGCCGCTCTAACCTGGAACGGTCACTAAATGAACTGTTGTAAACTGGTGACTACCTGTAACTACCTGTACCTGGACATAAATTGTTTCAACTTCAACCCTCAAAACGACGCCATAGAGCACTGCACACCAGAACAACTAGACACAAGGAGTGTTTTTTCCCGAATGCCATCACTCTGCTAAACAAC
Organism: Arizona elegans; assembly: GCA_022577455.1. NCBI lineage: Eukaryota > Metazoa > Chordata > Lepidosauria > Squamata > Colubridae > Arizona > Arizona elegans. Next base: position 9,483,796 of record JAKOOJ010000022.1, on the reverse strand, counting down.
TAATTCCCTCAACACTGTCAAATTAACCTCTAAGACTGTATTACTATTCTTATCCTCATCCTTACTAGTACCTATCTCCTCCCACTTATGGCTCTATCCATGTTGCTTGTATCTTTACAACTTATATGATTTATATTGTTTCCTATTATGATTTGATTGCTTATTAGAATCTTACAACTATCACTAAGTGTTGTATCTTTTGATTCTTGGCGAATATACTTTATTTTTTCTTTATATACACTGAGAGCACATGCACCAAAGACAAATTCCTTTTGTGTTCAATCACACTTGGGCAATAAAGCTATTCTATTCTATTCTATTCTATTCTATTCTGTTCTGTTCTGTTCTGTTCTGTTCTGTTCTGTTCTGTTCTGTTCTGTCCTGTCCTGTCCTGTCCTATTCTATTTCTATTCTTTATTCCAATATTCTATTCCATTCCATTCATTCCAATATTCTATTTTATTCCATTCATTCCAATATTCTATTCTATTCTTCATTCCAATATTCTGTTCTATTCTATTCTATTCTTCATTCCAATATTCTATTCTATTCTATTCTTCATTCCAATATTCTATTCTATTCCATTCATTCCAATATTCTATTCTTCATTCCAATATTCTATTCTATTCTATTCCATTCCATTCTTCATTCCAATATTCTATTCTATTCTATTCCATTCCATTCTTCATTCCAATATTCTATTCTATTCTATTCTATTCTATTCCATTCTTCATTCCAATATTCTATTCTATTCTGTTCTATTCTATTCCATTCCATTCTTCATTCCAATATTCTATTCTATTCCATTCCATTCTTCATTCCAATATTCTATTCTATTCTATTCTATTCTATTCTATTCTATTCTATTCTATTCCATTCCATTCTTCATTCCAATATTCTATTCTATTCTATTCGGGACGTATATGCTGTGGAATTCATAGCGTGATTTAGCACAGCATACCAGATCATTATATCTTATGTCACATGTCTTGGGTTCAACAATCCATAGCCTAAGAACAATGTCTAAAGCAACCTTGGCAACTTTAAGACCCATGGACATCAAACTCCCCATAATTCCCCACCCAGCGTGGTTGGCTAGGGAATTCTGGGAGTTGAAGTCTACAGGTATTTAAGTTGTCAAGGTTGCACACCCTTGCTCTAAAGTGAGTTTGCGTATTTATAAATCTCTTTTTTTCAAGGTAGCTCTAAGAAAAATTGGCTACCTCTGCTTGATTTTACTCTGCTTTCCCTCCTGCTTTGAATCTTTCCCACTGTAAAGCCATTTATGCATTCATCAGACCGAAAGCAACTCAACGGTTTTTTAATCTGCGTACAGTCACTTAATTTTAGATGCTGTTTTCAAGTTTCGGCATATGTGCTTTTACAAGCACTTTTTGATCCAAATGAAAACCCCAAGTCTTTTAAAACTTAGGAACATTATAACATCTCTCAATTTTACTTTATCGTGACTCGGTGGTTAGGCTGCTTTGTCTTCAAAATCCTTGATTGGCCTATATGAGTCTCTTGAAAAAGGTTGCCTTCCTTTCAAGATAGCTAAACAGTCCATTTTTTGGGGGGAGTTTTCTATTTTTAATCGTTAATGGGATTTGAATTTGAATTACGGAATCCACGCTCGATTTTAGACATATAACAGCAGGCTGGCCCGTACAGATGTGCGTTGTTTATGAAAGCTGTAAATATCCTGAGACAGCCCTCTCCTCGTCTTTTCCCCCCACCCCACCCCACCTCAAAGCTCCCAAGAAAGCAGACACAAGGATCTGTCTTTTGTCTGCAACCATCTGGTGCATAAAAATTTATTCAGGTTCACAGCAGTTGAGTTGAAACTTGGTACGACTGAACGGAGATGTGGGTTAAGAGGAAAACCTGACCCCCCACCCCCCCAGGGGGGAGGGGAGAACAGCCCCATCGCTCGGTGAAAAAAGAGGCTCTCCCTGCAAAGCTGGCTGCTGTGAATTTGCTCCAGGTAGTGAATCCACAAATGCGGTGGAGGAGGAGGAGGAAGAGATGGAGATACTAAAATTTACCTGGAGCTCATCTCTTGGGTGCAAAGTGATGGGGATACCTGAAATGTCCCCAAAGGATCTGAAATATTCCACATGCAGTACAATTTGGGCTATGGCCACTCTGTTCAGCAAGGGGTTAACGTCCATTTCTTTTGAAACTGGCAAAATGTTACCGCTGAGATCCCGGGGACTAAGGCCTAGGCCCACTTCCTAGTGCATGGGATAAACATTTGAGGAATCCCCAACTTTTTTTTAAAAAAATGCTCTGCAGAGGAAGCTCCAAGCTCTCTCCTAATATGCTAGCTTTCCATGTGTGGCAAGTCCCCTCCTTGGTCGGTATTGACGATGAATATTTAAATCCTTGTTTCATGATCCCTGTTTCTATTTCTGCTCATCAGAAGGAAAAGACCCTTTTTTCTTTTTTCAAAAGCAAGCTTGAAGGCTAGTAACCGCCCCGACAGGGTGCCCACGGAGGTCTCCAGTTCTGCGTATTTCCCCAATTTTTTCTCTCCATTGATTACATGATGTACTGGGTGAACAATGTATTTTTAGCCAGGGGATGTCCAACCTTTGGCGGGTTGGAGACTTGTGGGCTTGCGGTGTTTGGCCGGGGACTTCTGGAAGATAAAAGTCTGCAATTCAATTCTGGGAGTTAAAAAGTTCAACCTTGGTCAGTTGAAGACTTGTTAGACGTTAACTCCCAGAATTGGCTTGTGGACTTTTAACTTCCAGAATTCCCCATTCAGCACTACTGGGAGTTGAAGTCCACAAATCTGCAACTGGCCAAGATTGGACTTTTTAACTCCCAGAATTGACTTGTTGGCTTTCACTTCCAGAATTCCCCATCCAGTGGTGCTGGCTGGAGAATTCTGGGAGTTGAAGTCCGCAAGTCTTCCACTGGCCAAGATTGGACACCCCTGGCTCAAGACTTTCCAGCTGCTGGTTATATGAAAAAGTAAAAAAAAAAGAAGAAGAAATGAAATGGACAATAAAGGCAAACCAGAATTCCCAAAGCATATTTTGACTGCATCCTTATCCCAAGCCCTTGATGCAACTGCCTGAATTAATGATCTGTTTAGAGAGATGGGGGGGGAAAGGTGAGGACCTAAAAACAGTGGCGGGGAAGATACCGGTTTAAAGTTATGTAGAAAAACGCAAGGTCAAGAATGGGAGCCAAATACTGTCGGGGTTATTTCCTTGGCATTGATTGAGGGACCAATAACGGAGCTTCTCTTAAAGTACATTAATTTATCTTAAAACCATCCTATAAGGAAATATGTGAATATTAAGCTAGGGCCGCGATGGCGAACCTGTGGCACGCGGAGCCATATCGGTGGGCACACAAGCTCACCTCTGGTGTGCATGTGCGTGCTGGCCAGCTGATTTTCGGCCCTTTTGGGCCCACCGGAAGTCAGGAAAAAGGCAGTTTCCAGCCTCCGGAGGGGGTGGGGAAGGCCATTTTCGCCCTCCCCAGCCTCCTAGAAAGGTTCTGGAGCCTGGGAAGAGCGAAAAGCAGGCGTACCTTGCCATCACATGCCAAAAGTGGTGGTGGGGGTCACACGTACATGCGCGGGGGGCGGCACACAGAATTGTGAGTGTGGGCACACGCACAAGTGACTCCCCCACACTCCCCCCCACACTTTTGGCACACAATGGCAAAAAGGTTAGCCATCTCTGAGCTAGGGGGTATAAAAGATGCAATTAAGTTGTGTGGAGTTTTTGATTTCAGTTCGTAGACTTGGTGGCAGAGGTCACAAGGATGGACGTGGCTGCCTTCTGCTTTTCCACATGTGGTGTGCTGCATCCTTTAATACGTGGCTCCTTAACCTCCGGGGCCCACTACCAGGCCTTCAACCATTTGGAACCGTGAGCAGTTCCCCGACACTCACGCGTATCATTCCCCACAACTCCCGCCCAAAAAGCTGGAAATTCTTTTTTTACTGGCCCCCTGCATTTCTGGCCTGCAGAAAGAATCTAATGTGGGGGAACCTGGACTTAACCACAGCCCCAACGAAGTAGGGTTGCCATCCTAAACCCAACAACGTTGTGGCTGAGGATGGGGGAGCCCCAGGTTGCAAGTGCAGAGAAGGAATTCCAAAGAAAAGCCCCCCCCAAAAAAAGAAGAAAAGAAAAAAGGACCAATCGTGAAGTGTGCAAGAATTGTGAAGTTGTTTTTTTTAAAAAAAAGAAAAAACCCCAAACTTTCCTTTTTATTGTTCCTTTCGGAGATGTTTATGGGACGGCATAAAATCTGGGGTGTTTTTCTTCCCCCTTCCCTTCCCCTCTTGAATTGTGAATGTTATTTATCCAGCTCAGTTTTCGAGCCAAAGAGTTAAAAAGTTTGGAAGATGGCTCTGAGAGGGAGCCCTAGCCTACTAGACCACCATGGCAGAGATCCATTGGCAGAGGGGGGGGGGGTGCCTGTTTGATACCCCTCCCCCTCCCCTCCTATCCCCAAGCAAGAATCTAAAACATAGGAAGAATGTGCAGATTATCGGTTTCCTGGAGCGTGGGGGAAAAGAAGTGGCCAGGGGGAAAAAAAAAACACACCCCATCACCGATGACTTTTCCGTGCGCTGAATTGCTGAATGCATGAAAAGGGGATGCTCCTATAATGCATCCAAGAATACTTGTAGAGGGAGAGAGAGGTCCTAGTTGCTTCCTCAAACTGGCTCCCCAGTTGCTGGAACACCCATGACCCCCCAAAATCTGAGTGCGAGTGACAGACAGTGTACGACCAAGATGGCTTCCAGGCCTGACAGACAGAAGTTTCCGAGTTGCCCCCGAAATCACACCAGTGCCTTACTATGGGCGTGCAACAAGATTCATGTCTGTTATCAAAGAGCGAGAAGTTCAATTTCCATTCTCCCATCCTTCCACATGCATGGAGGTGCCTTTGTTCTGTGTTCGAGTCACCCCACCTCCCTCAAGAAGAGGACCTGGGTGAAATTCCTTCGTAGAAAAAGGGTTCAGGAAGTCCCAGAAACCTTCGTAGTTTCCCCCTTCCCGCCCCCCCCCCCCCAACCAAAGGAGCTCAAAAGACATCCTTTCCAAGCAGGAGATGAAGCAGAAGGCCCAAGCAGAAGGCACCGCAGAGGGCCGACAGTCTCAGCTCTCCCCAAGACACGTCTATTTAAAAACATCTACCAGACTGCAGGAGCTTCAGCTTCTGAGGAACAGCCAAAAGGGTTTTTTTTTAAAAAAAAAAGGAAACAAAAACGACGGGGGAAAGCGAAGATATTCGTAGGAGCTGAGTGGCCCAGAAGATATCTGATGCTATGGCTTGCAGGATTGGGAGACATTCCCTGAGTCAGAAAAAAAATGCAAAAATCTTGCCCATGCCAGTTGGGTGACTGCGATGATTTCTGATGATGCTGGTGCAACGGTGGGTCATCCACCCCCATCTGCAACGCCCACCCACCCATCCCTCTGGGAGAAGCCCAAAGGGGGTGTGGAATGTCCTTCAGATGACCTTCTGCCTTCCCCTTGCACGCTTCTTTTGGGTTTTGCAAAGTGCTTGGAGCAAATGAAGTTGGTTTCTCCAGGAGACGGGTGGAAAAAACAACCTAAAGCAGGGGAGGAAAAGAAAAGAGAGATTCCCATGTTCCTCGCCATTCCCCTACTTGTTCTTCATCATTGCCTTGTAGAGGCTGATTCCCACAATGGTGGCCACTGCAGCTCCCAAGGCAATCCGGATCCAGAAGGACGACGTGCCCAGCTCGATGTCATTCAGGTGCCTGCAAGAGAAAGTTAGCAGAGGTGGCTTGAGGACATCTGAGGGCATTTATACCTCCCTGTGTCATCCTGTGCATTGGACATCCAAGGTCATAATTTTGCGAAGCTTCTTCTCCGGTAACATTGTACTGCTAACTAAGGCATGCAAAACCTTTGCCAGACCAATTCTCGAATACAGCTCGTCTGCCTGGAATCCACACTGTATATTGAACGTTAATACAACTGAGCGAGTCCAGAGGTATTTCACAAGAAGAGTCCTCCACTCCTCTACTCACAACAGAATCAGCTTATGCCACCAAGCTTGAAATTATGGGTTTGGAAAACCTAGAACTATGCCAACTTCAGTCTGACCTAAGCATAGTACATAAAATTATCTGCCACAATGTCCTTCCTGTCAGTGACTACTTCAGCTTCAACCGCAACAATACACCAGCACACAATAGATACAAACTCAAGGTAAACCGCTCCAAACTCGATTGCAGAAAATACGACTTCAGCAACAGAGTGGTCAATGCCTGGAATGCTCTACCTGATTCTGTGGCTTCTTCCCCAAACCCCCAAAACTTTAACCTTAAGACTGTCTACTGTTGACCTCACCCCATTCCTAAGGGGTCTGTAAGGGATGTGCATAAGAGCACCAGCGTGCCTTCCGTCCCTTTCCTACTGTCCCCCATTTATTCGTACCCATTTCCTGTATTCATAATCGTGTTTATACTTATTCCTGTTATCTCGTACATCTTTGACAAATAAATACTAAATACTAAATACAATTAAGGAGCTTGTCAAGACCTTGATCCATCACATGCTTTGCCACTCCTCCTTATTTCCACAGAGAATATCTGGTCTGAAGGTGAACCTCTGAACAAACCTCAGGCATATGTTAGTGTTGTGGGATTTTTGAACACAAAACTGTTAAGAATAATTTGTTTTTCTTTTTTTTATCAAAGTGACCGAGGAAAGCCAATAAGGTCAATAGAAGCAGAAGGCGGACGTCTCCTCCTTTCCCACCATTGCTTCCTACAACCAGCATTTGGAACCAAGGGGTTCCAATTCAGAGGAGACCCCGAGCCTCCAAAATTGACATCTCTCTAGAGACTTGTAAGGGACACATAAGGGACATGGTGACTCAGTGGCTAAGATGCTGAGCTTGTCGATCGAAAGGTCAGCAATTCGGCGGTTCGAATCCCGAGTGCCGCGTTAACGGGGTGAGCTCCTGTTCCTTGTCCCAGCTTCTGCCAACCTAGCAGCTCAAAAGCACATAAAAAAGAATGCGAGGAGAAAAATAGGGGCCACCTTTGGTGGGAAGGTAATAGCTTTCCGTGCACCTTTGGCGTTGAGTCATGCCGGCCACAGGACCACGGAGACGTCTTCGGACAGCGCTGGCTCTTCGGCTTAGAAACGGAGATGAGCACCGCCCCCTAGAGTTGGGAACGACTAGCATATGTGCGAGGGGAACCTTTATCTTTATTTCCAGTTTACAACGCAGCACTTCCAAGAAGATTCCACACCAATTGCACCCTGATTCAGGTGACCCAGAGAGCATAAGATAAGCCTCCCCCAAAGTGGCCTCGGCAGCTCTCAGAGAGAGTACTAACAACCAGATGACTGCAAAAACAACAACACAATCCTTCCTAGGAGAACCTATCCTACCGTTCCCCCAACCATCAAAACTGACAAAGCTTCTGGGATGAGAAGAGAAACATTTTCTTCCTCAAGGAAAAATAGTTCAGTTGCCTTTTGAAGAAGAAGAAAAAGGCACCTTAGAGGCAACCAACTTAGTGGTAAAGATGTGACCCACTTGCCCTTGGTAAGAAGATCCATCGCATCAATGGAAAAGCGGCAGCTCCTGGCAGATCTTTGTCTCCAATGGCTCTTCCAGAATTTCATTCCCTTCCAAGCTTACAACTATTCAGGTCAAGTGCCCCGTTATAGGAGGCTTAATGGCCCTCGGCTCCCGGGGCCTTAAAAGAAGAACGGAGAAAACGCTGAGGAAGAGAAGGAAGACTGGTCCATTGGATGCAAATGGAAAATGAGAGCTAAATAGAGCATTCGTATCCGGAGGCGGCGTATCCTCTCAATAAAAGGACATTTTATTCAGGTGAAATAAAGGGAAAGGGCGGCTTTTTTCAATCTTGCTGGCTGTTACTTCCCTGGATGGCACTGCCGTTTGGTCTCCCAGCAATGCTCTCTTCAGGGTCTGTTGTGGCTCCGCCAGCTGCCAGCGGAGCTGGCGGCAGACTCAGACAATGAAGAGGTTGGGGAGGAACTTGGGCCAGTTCCAGAGTCTGGGGAAGGCTCTGATGGATGCTCTGCGTCGGACGCAGAGATAGAGCCATGTCCGCCCGACATTTCTCTCTTCCACTGGAGAGGCAGCTGCCTTTGGAGGCTGAGGTGAGTGAAGAGGAAGAATAGCTGGGGCAGGGGTGAAATGTTCCCGGATCGGACCAGATCACCTGATCCGGTAGCGATTTTTCCCCTGTGGTTCGGCAACCCGGGAGCGATTGGAGTTTTAACCAGGAAGTAATGTTTTTTTACGCATGCACAGGTGTGCATGCGATGTGCTGGGGGGGGGGGTTGCGTGCACTTCTGAACCAGTAAGGAAGGTAAGTAGATTTCACCCCTGAGCTGGGGCCTGTTCCAGACGCGCGTATGCACAGAGCTGTTAGGAGAGGAGAACAACGGAGGACAAGGAGTCGACTCGGGAAGCAAAGCACAGGTGGATGCTAAACAGTCCCTCCCTGGAGGGGGAAATATATAGAAGGAAAGGGAGTGGTGGTTGTAGGAGACAACCATTAGAATTTCAGTTCGTGACACAGAAACCGTCTCAGAATCCTCAGGCGCAACAAGCACAAACCACCAAGAATGACGTTGAATGTGTAATGCTGTTTTAATCTTGTCCGTCCCGAAAACGCTGCAGTCGTAACCATTTAAAATTGGTGCTACATGCATATGGCACGTAGAGGTTATATCCGCCCCGCACCTGTCAGCTATGAGGCGGAGCTCAAATACTGTCCAGGACAACGCCCCGCCACCAGCGAATCAGCAGACCAGGGAGCGGGCGGAGGGATAACAAGAGCCAGCTGTTGCATTTCCGAAACGTCCCGAACAAGCGGCAACCCGATCCCGTGGAGCCCTGATCCCGACGCGCCTTCCCGACCGCCTGCCGTAGCGCCTATGTGCACCCCACCCATGTGTGAATGTACGCCTATCCCGGTTGCGAACAGGGTTGTCGGAGCTTGGTGTGGAGCTTGGTGATAGTGGAGGTGCTCGGTGATGGCGCAGCCCCGTCCCTTCCTCACACCCCGTGTTGCAGTGTCGAGCGGGATGGTGGGGCTCGACAAACCGCTTGCCAGAACTTAATTTACAGCTTTGCGGCTGGAAGCTCCCGGCCTGGCAGTTATCTCAAGGAAGTGAGAAGGCCTGTTACTGCAGTTAACTCTTTGAAGGATTGGACTGTTCGGTGGGGTGAATGCCATGAATTCACAGGAGATAAATAAAGAGGGGTTTTTCGGGGCAAGGAGTCTATTTCTTGTTTCTGCTAAGACACTGGGTCAAAACAGGGTGTGGTGGAGAGCGATGCTTCCCATCTCAAGCACCGACCCAAGGAGACAAGATGTGATCCCTGAGATTCTGGATCAAAAAGCAAACAGGGATGTGGGGGAGGAATCTGCGATCTGCTCAGGCTGGTCAGATGAAGTGTTGGGGGAAGGCTGTCCAATAAATGCAAATTAAGGCTCTCTGCAGAGGTCAGAAGTTCTCCCTCAAAGCTCAAAATCTTCCCCTCAAACGGCAAGATGTTCCCAATGTCTGCAGGCATCTACCCAACTCTTGACGTTCTCTGTGGTTATTGAAGGAAAAAAAAAAAAAAAAAAAGAGGAGCATTTTTTCTTCCTCTCTTGGCCTTTGAGTCTCTTTTTGGCAACCTCCCAAATTTCTAAAGCTCAGGCCACTGAAATCTGGAGAGCAATTGATTGATTTCGGGCAGTCGGAGCCCTCTGTTGTCCTACCAACAATCCTAGAGTTAGAATGTTCTCCATTCAAACCTGTCGAAAAGGATAAATTTCTCCTCTTCCTCCACTCAAGGTGGCAAACATACCGTACCTAACACTCCTATTTTGCTCACAACAACCTTATAAGTTGGCTTGGGCTGAGAGAGAGGGACTGGTCCCAAGTCACCCAGCCAGTTTTCAAGGCTAAGATGGGATAGAACTCCCCATCACCTGATTGGCCCAAAATCATTCAGCTGGCTTTCATGCTTAAGGCAGGACTAGAACTCACAGCCTCCTGGTAATTGGTCCAAAATCACCCAGCTGGCTTTTTAAGCTAAGGCAGGACTAGAACTCACCATCTCCTGGTGATTGGCCCAAAATCACTCAGCTGGCTTTCATGCCTAAGGCGGGACTAGAAATCACCGTCTCCTGGTGATTGGCCCAAAATCACTCAGCTGGCTTTCATGCCTAAGGCGGGACTAGAAATCACCGTCTCCTGGTGATTGGCCCAAAGTCACCCAGCTGGCTTTCATGTTTAAGGCGGGACTAGAACTCACCATCTCCTGGTGATTGGTCCAAAAGTCACCCAGCTGGCTTTCATGCTTAAGGCAGGACTAGAACTCAACCATTCCTGGTGATTGGTCCAAAAGTCACCCAGCTGGCTTTCATGTTTAAGGCAGGACTAGAACTCAACCATTCCTGGTGATTGGTCCAAAAGTCACCCAGCTGGCTTTTAAAGCTAAGGCGGGACTAGAACTCACCATCTCCTGGTGATTGGCCCAAAATCATTCAGCTGGCTTTCATGCTTAAGGCAGGACTAGAACTCACCGTCTCCTGGTGATTGGCCCAAAGTCACCCAGCTGGCTTTTAAGGCTAAGGCGGGACTAGAACTCAACGACTCCTGGTGACTGGCCACAAGTCACCCAGCCAGTTTTCACGCCCACGCATGCCTGGAATTTACTGTCACCTGGTTTCCAACCAGCACTTTCTAGCCAGCACTAAGGTAAACTCTCTTGATCTACTTCCTAACTTTCACTTCCCTGTAAAATTTCAACTGGCACCTTATATCGGGGTGAAAACCACCTCCTTCTCTTTCGGAGAAGGGCCCCGGTGCCTTAGCCTAGCATTGCTTGCAGACAAATGCACTCTCCTTGCGATGCCAGCTGCTGTGGACGCCAATCGCTGAACGGACTTCACACTCGGCAGACGATGCTGCCTTCTGCTGAAGCTTTAACTGCAACGGGTGACGAATGAATACGGCTCCAGAAAGCAGGGGTGGGTTTTAAATCAAGGGGACGGGGAGGAAAAGGCAGAACAAAAATGCACGGAGGCAGGGCTCAAAGGAATGAAAAGTGGGTTGGGGAAGGAGAAGAGGAAAGAGGAATGAAAATAAAGAGAAGTGGGGGGGGGGGGGGGAAGGAGTCCTCAAATTCAGTACAGTTAGTCCTTGACCCAAAAGGTGCTTTTTTCAGGAGGCAACTGGACTTCCTGGTTCTTTTTGAAAATGTTTCGCTTCTCATTTGAGGAAGCTTTTTCAGCTCTGATATATGGTGGGGAATGGAAGGATTTATTCTCCTTGCAGACAGCTGGTCATTTGCATCCTTTTAGAAGGTCGTTGAGGCTGCTTGGAGGTTTATCTGTGTCCTCAGAGTCACCTGAGTTAATGCTCCTGGTTCCTGTAGTCTGCAATTTTCCCTCTGGAAATCTATTCCTACTCTCATGCCATTTATTTTTAATTATTTTAACTTTTATATTGTATGTTATTTTAATTCTCGGCTGTTCACCGCCCTGAGTCCCTTCGGGGAGAAGGGCGGGATATAAATTTAATAGTAAATAAATAAATAAATAAATAAAATTCAAAGGGCGTTCATCCCAAAATGCACAGCTCAAAGTCTGTAGAGATTCTCCGTCATCCAAGTCACGGTTGTCCCAACGGAGCTTTTTTTCTGGAGGCAACTGGACTTTCTTGTGAAGATGTTTCACTTCTCATCCAAAAAACTTCTTCAGTTCTGACTGGATAGCGGGGGATGGAATGGAAGGATTTATAGTCTTATTCCCTTTTCTTTTCGAGTTGCCTCCAGAAAAAGCACCTTTGGGAGAACCATGACCTGAATGACTGAGAATCTCTACACACTTTCAGGTAGTCCTTGACTTACAATTTGTTTAGTGACTGTCCGAAGTCACAATGGCGCTGAGAAAAGTGACTTACGACTGTTTTTCACACTTAACAACCGCTGCAGCATCTCCACGGTCAATGATCGAAATTTGGATGCTTGGCAACTGACTCATATTTATGTGTTGTGGCCCGTCAGCGGCCTGTGCAAATTGTAGCTGATTCTGACAGCGAGGAGGCTGGTGTGGTGTTGCACCAGCAGCCTGTGCAGCTGGCACTCGAGTCAGACAGTGAGGAGGCTGGAGAAGATGTGGTGCCAGAGGCAGGGATTCAGCCAGGGCCTTCAGAGCCTCCAGAAGCTCCTTTAAGTGAAGAGGACGAAGAGGAGGAGCCTCTTCTCAATGCACAGGCACGCAGAACTGCCAAAAGGCAGGAGTGGCTCCTCAGGAGGAGGTCTCCTCGAGAGTAAGGCTTGGGGCTAATTGGCCACTCCCTTAGCCTATTTAAGGAGGAACGCCGACTGAAGCAATTTGCAGGGAACAACTTCGTTCACTCTCCTTCATGTCTGGATTCTCTGCAAAATTGCTTCTGGGCTTTCTGCTAACTCTAGTAAGACTGTGATTACCTTATCTTAGAATTCCGGCAGGCTGTTAAGACAATTAATTAAGAGCCTTTGAATGATAAAGATTAAGTTATTTGAGTAAAATAAGCTTTGTTTAGAGTTTGTGTGTGCTGCGTTCTTTGGGATCCGTAGCTGGCCAGAACATTATGACAGTTGAAGTGTCCCGGGATCATGTGATCCCCCTCCCCCTTTGTAACTTTCGGACAAGCGAAGTCGACGGGGAAGCCAGATTCACTTAACAACAGTGTCATTCACTTAACAATGACAGTGGTTCACTTAACGACAGTGGCAAGAAAGGTCGTAAACGGGGACAACATTAACTTAACCCATGTCTCCCTTAGCAGCAGAAAGGTCGGGCTTAATGGCAGTCGTAAGTCGAGGAGTGCCTGTATCATCTTTATGGACAACCGTGCTTTCTTTCGGCATCTGGCAGGTGTATTGCCCGAGCTGTGATATGTTTCCGCAATAGGATATGCTGAGCATTAAAAGGAACCGAGATAAAATTAAATCCTTCTAAAGGAATGGCTGTTATCAATCACCCACTCCCCTTTTCTCCTTCACTATAAATTCCTCTTTTAACACACGGACCCTCTTCCCTCCTCTCTCTCTCTCTGTCTCTCTCCAGGATGTATTAGAATGATTAAAAACTGGAACAGAGGGAGAGCAAGCTCCGAATACAAGAGCTCAGATCAAGCAGCTCTTAGCGCCTTTTGTTGGTTTTAATGGAATATAAATAATGGATTCTCCACCCCTACACACACACACACACACACACACACACACACACACACACACACACACACAGAGCTGGGAGAGATCTTTGCATTCACATCAGCCAGTGGAATTCTGTAGAGATTCTCAGTCATCCAGGTACCAGTTGTCCCAAAGGTGCTTTTTCAAGAGGCAACTGGACTTTCTTTCTTTTTTTCTTTGAAGACGTTTCGCTTCTCATCCCAGAAGCTTCTTCAGCTCTGACAGGATAGTGGGGAATGGCAGGAAGTCCTGTCCAGAGCTGAAGAAGTTTCTGGGATGAGAAGCGAAATGTCTTCAAAAGAAAAAAAACAAACAAGAAAGTCCGCTTGCCTCCTAAAAAAGCACTTTTGGGACAACCATGACCTGGATGACTGAGATTCTCTACAGACTTCCAACACTGGACATTTATAAAAAGAGACTGGACAGCCATCTGTCTGGAATGGTATAGGGTCTCCTGCCTGAGCAAGGGGTTGGACTAGAAGACCTCCAAGGTCCCTTCCAACTCTGTTAGTCTGTTATTCAAGGCCCATGCATCCTTGAAAAACGTGTAAGAGCCGTGATGGTGCAGTGGTTAGTATGCAATATTGCAGGCTAACTCTGCCAACTGCCAGCAGTTTGATCCTGACTGGCTCAAGATTGACTCTGCTTTCCCTCCTTCCGAGGTTGGTAAAACGAGGACCCAGATTGTTGGGGGCAATAGGCTGACTGTAAACTGCTTAGAGAGGGGTGTAAAAGCACTGTTAAGGGGTATATAAATCTAGTTTAGTTTTAGTTTTATTAAATTTGTATACCACCCTACTCCCGAAGTACTCAGGGCAGTGAACAGGCACAGGATAAAATACAGAAATACAAAAGTTAAAAACAATTTAAAACCAAATTAAATAATTTAGCCCACGACAATTAAAATCCCAATAAATTTAAAACAAATTAAAATTTAAATTTAAATTTTAAAAGAAAGGGCAGAAAAAATTAGGCCAGGCCGGCTTGTTGGAATAAGAGGGTCTTAAGAGGACGGCGGAAAGTGCGTAGATCCGGAATCCTCCGTATTTCTGGGGGGAAGCCCGTTCCAGATAGTGCTATTCTAAGTGCTATTGCTATTCCTTCCTCCCTCCCTCCCTCCCTTCCCTTTCCTTTTGTCTCCTCCTTCCTCTCTTAATTTCCTTTCTCATTCTTCTTACTGGTAGCGCAGTGGTTAGAATGCAGCATTGCAGGCTAACTCTGCCGACTGCTAGCAGTTCGATCTTGACCGGCTCAAGATTGACTCGACTTTCCCTCCTTCCGAGGTTGGTAAAACGAGGACCCAGATTATTGGGGGCAATAGGGCTGGCTCCCTAAACTGCTTAGGGAGGGCTATCAAAGCACTGTGAAAGCGGTATATAAGTCTAAGGGCTGTTGCTATTTGCAGAGATCCTCTCATTATAAATACATGTCTTTTGGTGCGTGTTTCGTCTGTGTTCGGAACCTAGGAAGAAACACTTACGGAAACGTGGCGGCCGTGGCTAGTTTGGTGTAGATTGCGGTGCTGAGAAGTTCCTGGCTGATGCAGGAGAAGTAAAACGGGGGCTGCAAGCGGTGTTTGTAGCAGAACTCGGCTGGTGAGAAGCCGTGTGGAAGGGACGTTTCCGGCAGGTCAGTTTTGGAAGCCACGAACAGACAAGGGACCTGACTGTCCATGTAGTGTTGCTGCAGAAGGCAAGGAAAAATAGGGGGTAGTTATTGATTGCATGGCCTATCATACCGTCTAATCAAAGCATTAGAAAAAATGCTTTGAAAAGTTAAAAAAAAAAAAGAGTTGGCCATGCCCACCCAGTCACATTACCCCACCACCACCAAGCCACGCCCACAGAACTGGTAGTAACAAATTTTATATTTCACCCCTGGTTATAAGTCACTTTTTTTCAGTGCCGTTTGTCACTAAACAAACTGTTGTAAGTAGAGGACTATCTGTACATTTACTTGCAATCTATAATTAACATTGCACCTAGATTAAAAACAAAGTACAAGTGTGTTTTTGAGTGTTATGAGTACAAAACGAGTGTTAAAAACACAAATGTCTTTTCCCACAATAAAAAAAAAAAAGATTTGGGTCAGAAATGTTAAATTTACGCAAGCACAAAATTTGAGAGAGTATTTTTATAAAATGATTTATAGATGGCACTTAGATCCTAAAAAATTATCATGTATGTACCCTAATTTGCAAGCTAAATGTTGGAGATGTGAATGTAATGATGCAACCTATTATCATATATGGTGGACCTGTAAGAAAATCAAGGCATTTTGGATAAAAATTTGGTGGGTGATGCAGAATATTTTGAAAAGAAGGTTGAAATTTACTCCTCAATTGTTCCTACTGGGTATAACTATGGACTGTACAGTAGTAGAGACTAAATTGATTTTGAATCTAATATCAGCAGCTAGGCTGTTGGTAGTGCAATATTGGAAGAAGGACTCTTTGCCTACTATTGAAGAGTGGATATTGAAAGTAACAAACCTAGCAGAAATGGCGAAAATCTCAGCGTACTTGAAGGACTATACACAAGAAAGATATGTATCGGAATGGAGAAGATGGATTGACTATATTCAAAATAAGTATCAGACAAGAAAATATCATATAGCTTATGATTGAACGTTAAGTATTAGAAGTATTCAGTTATCTATAGTGGAGTTAAGGTTTCAGGGGGGGAGTTAGTAGTCTGAGGATAAGTAGGTTAATCTATTTTATGACTGCTAAATGAAATACCTTGTATTTTGCTCTGGGAAGTCTGGGGGAGAGGGTGGGATGAGGGGAGGGAAAGGGTGGGGGGAATGTGGGGGGGAAGAAAATTTTTATTTTTTGTAAAACTTTTCAATAAAAAAACCCACAAATGTCTACACCAGCTAACCATAGAAACGCAGAATTGTTTATGTGGAAAAAAAAAATCAAGATACTGGGCTGGTATAGGAACCCTCGACTTAGGACCACAATTTGAGCCCAGAATTTTATGTGGCTGAGTGAGACATTTGTTAAGCGAGTTTTGCCCCATTTTACGACCTTTTCTTGCCACTTTTGTTAAGTGAATCCCCACAGCTATTGAATTAGTAACACGCTTGTTAAGTGAATCCAGCTTCCCCATTGACTTCGCTTGTCAAAAGGTCACAAAAGGGAATCACAGGACTCCGGTGTTCTGACCTAGGCTTCCCAAGACCACGAAGCAGACTCCTTGTCCCGACAAAAACCCCTTTTTATTAAGTGGCTGTGAATTCCTCTCATTCACAGCCAGCAAAGTCTTTCAAGGGAGAATTCACAGTCACAGACCTTATCTGGCTTGGAGAGCTGCCAGGCCGATATCTTCAAAACTTGGCAAGAAGACTCCAAGAGTCACAAACCAATTAAGCAAACTAATTGCCTCCTGCAAACTCCCCTCCCCTTTCGCTCCTCTTTTATTCCCTCTGGGAGGGGCCATTCATCGTCCACCTGTGGCTTTACTCCCAAGTCGACCCTTGTTCCTTAGCTGTTCGCTTCTCCTGGCAGCTCTGTGCATGTGCACACTGGGAACAGGCTCCAGCTGTTCCTCTGCCTCACTGATGTCTGACTCCGAAGGCAGCTGATAACTGTCAGACGGCCCCCTCTCTGCCTCCAACACAGAGCCCTCCCCAGACTGGCCCATGTTCCTCCCCAACCTCCTCTCTGTCCGAATCTGCTGCCAGCTCTGCTGGCCGGCCACAACACCAGGGACACTGCAACCATCCTAAATATGAATCAGTTGCCATGCATCTGAATGAAAATCAGAGAACCATGGGGATGCTGCAATGGTCTAAGTCAGGGGTCAGTAACCTGTGGCTCTGGAGCCGCATGCGGCTCTTTGGGCCCTTTGCTGTGGCTCCCTGTTGGGTGATCCCACCACTGGCTGGGTGCCCCCTTGCCCTCCCCCCCCCCGTCACTCCTTGCCTGGCCTGAGAAGGTAAGGGTGACGGCGGGGGATAGAGGAGCGGCCAGGGCAGAGACAGAGAGATACAGAGAGAGGGGAGGGGAGAGAGAGACATAGAGAGAGGGAGGGATGAGGGAGGGGAAAGAAAGAGTTGTCAAAAGGATTTTGTGGGTCCCGGTGTTTTTTAACAACTGGTTCTCTGCCTTAATGACCAGCTGGGTAGGCGTGGCTGGGGGGTGGGGTATCATGTGACTGTTGGAAGTGAGTGACATCGAGTTGGCCACGCCCACCAGGTTTTGTGGCTCCTGGTGTTTTCTTTTCTGTGGGAAACAGGTTCAAATGGCTCTTTGAGTATTTAAGGTTGCAGACCCCTGGTCTAAGTGTGAAAAATGGTGATAATCACTTTTTTCAGTGTCGTCGTAACTTTGAACAGTCAACCAAAGGAGCTGTTGTAAGTCAAGGACTATATATGTCCACAGATTGCAGCCGGTCATGATGTGGTCTACAGTTTGACGTGGGACCCCACAGTCACACCGAGGGGAGGCTATTATGCTCCATTTATACAGTGAATGCTGTGTGAGGTTCGAATCCTGTTCAGGATTGTCCATTGTTAGGTGGGTTGGTTGTAGGAGAGGGAATCAAACTTTTAGCCAAGACTTTCTGAAGAACCCCTCCGGGAAGAGCAGTTGAAGTCACATTTCCAATTTTTTGATGTTTATTTATTAAGCAATCCTTTAAATATCGTCCCCCGTCCTTATTGCAGTCATCAATCACCACAAGGCAAATCACAAAACTAAGATTAACTATAGATGGGGGAGGCTAGACGGGGAGGATGGAAAGAAATTAAAAGGAAGCATCCAATGAATGCTAACTAAAAAAAGAGAGCAATTGAACTAGAAATTGTTAAGACAAAGGAGTCGGGATAATGCAAGGATGACTTTCGAGAGCCAAATTAAGAAGTTAAAGAGGACGTGCCACTAAAACACAGCAGTGAAAATGGCTAAAGAAAATTCAGGCTGTGGCTTCAGTTAGGAAGGCGCCTCAGACAATGAGCAACTTTCCTAAAACATTTTTCTTTCTTTTTTTTTTTTTTTTTGCTTCACGCATCTTTTCTACATGGAAACCCTTGGCTAATGTTTCCTTTTCCAAATTAAAAAAGCAAAAAAAGCTCCATGGATAGGGTGGAGAGGAGAAAGGAGGAAAGAGAAAAAGGATAATATCAAAGAGCTGTCTCTCTCTCTAATCTCTATCTATCTATCTGTCTCTCTGTCTCTATTATCTATCTATCTATCTATCTATCTATCTATCTATCTATCTATCTGTCTCTATTATCTATCTATCTATCTATCTATCTATCTATCTATCTATCTATCTATCTATCTGTCTCTATTATCTATCTATCTATCTATCTATCTATCTATCTATCTATCTATCTATCTGTCTCTATTATCTATCTATCTATCTATCTATCTATCTATCTATCTATCTATCTATCATCTCTCTCTCTCTCTCTCACCTACCTACCTACCTACCTATCATCTATCTGTCTATAATCTATCTCTATCATCTATCTATCTATCTATCTATCTATCTATCTATCATCTATCTATCATCTCTTACCTACCTACCTACCTATCATCTGTCTATTATCTATCTATCTATCTATCTATCTATCTATCTATCTATCTATCTATCTATCTATCTATCTATCTCTCTGTCTCTATTATCTATCTATCTATCTATCTATCTATCTATCTATCTATCTATCTATCTATCTGTCTCTATTATCTATCTATCTATCTATCTATCTATCTATCTATCTATCTATCTATCTATCTATCTATCTGTCTCTCTGTCTCTATTATCTATCTATCTATCTATCTATCTATCTATCTATCTATCTATCTATCTATCTATCTATCTATCTCTCTGTCTCTATTATCTATCTATCTATCTATCTATCTATCTATCTATCTATCTATCTATCTATCTGTCTCTATTATCTATCTATCTATCTATCTATCTATCTATCTATCTATCTATCTATCATCTCTCTCTCTCTCTCTCACCTACCTACCTACCTACCTATCATCTATCTGTCTATAATCTATCTCTATCATCTATCTATCTATCTATCTATCTATCTATCTATCTATCTATCATCTATCTATCATCTCTTACCTACCTACCTACCTATCATCTGTCTATTATCTATCTATCTATCTATCTATCTATCTATCTATCTATCTATCTCTCTGTCTCTATTATCTATCTATCTATCTATCTATCTATCTATCTGTCTCTATTATCTATCTATCTATCTATCTATCTATCTATCTATCTATCTATCTATCTATCTATCTATCTGTCTCTCTGTCTCTATTATCTATCTATCTATCTATCTATCTATCTATCTATCTATCTATCTATCTATCTATCTATCTATCTATCTCTCTGTCTCTATTATCTATCTATCTATCTATCTATCTATCTATCTATCTATCTATCTATCTATCTATCTGTCTCTCTGTCTCTATTATCTATCTATCTATCTATCTATCTATCTATCTATCTATCTATCTATCTGTCTCTCTGTCTCTATTATCTATCTATCTATCATCTATCTATCTATCTATCTATCTATCTATCTATCTATCTATCTATCTATCTATCTACCTACCTACCTACCTTATCCTATCTATCTAATCTATTTATCTATCTATCTTTTATCTACCTACCTACCTATCTACCTACCTATCTTATCCTATCTACCTATCTATCCATCCATCCATCCATCCATTTCCTCTCCTCTCTATTATCACTATCTCTTTCTCTCTCTCGCTATTATCTCTCACTATTATCTCTCTATCTACATCTATCTATCATCTATCATATCTATCTATGCCAGTGGTGAAATCCAATTTTTTTTTACTACCGGTTCTGTGGGCGTGGCTTGGTGGGTGTGGCAGAGGAATGATACTGCAAAATCACCATTCCCTCCCCACTGCTGGGGGAACGATATTGCAAAATCTCCATTCCCACCCCACTCTGGGGCCAGCCAGAGGTGGTATTTGCCAGTTCTCCGAACTACTCAAAATTTCTGCTACCGGTTCTCCAGAACCTGTCAGAACCTGTTGGATTTCACCCCTAATCTACACACACATTCACACAAGCTCATATATCTACAATCTATTTTCTAATATCTATCTATCTATCTATCTATCTATCATCTATCTATCTATCTATCTATCTATCTATCTATCTATCTCTATGACTGTCTGTCTGTCTCTGTCTGTCCATCCATCCATATCATACGTAAGAACCACCAATCATTCTCAAGGAAGGACTCGAGTGGTGTACAATAAAAAAACCTAGAAGCATAAAAACAGAACAGAAAATTTAAAAGGGAAAAGCAAGAAAACTTAAAATTAATTAAATTTTAGCATCAGAGTTTGGAGACCTACTGCTTCTGAGACCAGCCAAGTAGAAAAACTCACCTTATAAATATTAGCACAGTAATTAAAAGACTTGAGGTCTGTCACGTCATACAAGAAGCAGGCAACATCACACGTTGTGTCAGAGGCCTTTGCAAATTCCACATCGGCTTCAATTTCATGCAGCTGCAGAAAAAATGCAGGGGAGATTCATATTCTTTCTGAATTAAACACAGGTTCACCCATCCAATGCATCAGGGATTTTTTTTAAATGAATTAATAGATCGCACTTACAATTAAATGCTTTTCCTGTCCATTGACCAGCACGGTATTAATTGAATAGGATGATTTGTTTTCTTCAGATTCACTTTGGACCTGGAACAGGAAGAGAGGGAGGGAGGATGATTCTGATGAGGAAGAAAGGAAGGAAGATTGATTTTGATATAAAAGAAAGAATGGAGATTGATTTTGAGATAAAAGGAAGGGAGGAGGAAGATTGATTTTGATGAGGAAGGAAGGAAGATTGATTTTCATGTAAAAGAAGGAAGGAAGATTAATTTTAATGTAAAAGGAGGGAGGGAGGGAAGGAGGGAGGGAGGGAGGGAAGGAAGGAAGGAAGGAAGGAAGGAAGGAAGGAAGGAAGGAAGGAAGGAAGGAAATTGATGACTGCATATTGCTTCTAATCTGATACTGTCTAGATACCCACTTATTACTATAACCATGTTTCTTGTATCTTTCAATTATATTGTTTTTATTTGTTTCCTAGTACGATTTGATAGCTTATTAGTAACCTTGACTATCATTAAGTGTTGTACATTATGATTCTTGACGAAGGTATCTTTTCTTTTATGTACACTGAGAGCGTATGCACCAAAGATAAAGTCCTTGTGTGTCCAATCACACTTGGCCAATAAAGAATTCTAATTCTAATACTTGGGAATGCCATTTCAACAATCCTGAAAATTGAGAATTCTTAGACTTTAGTTTTAGTAGTCCAGAAACACCCCACCCCTTCACATTAAGGAGAAGAAAGGATAAGCTACAATCTGGAATAATTTGGAGAAAAACTGAGCCTCAATTAAAACATCTTAAGAAATCACTGCCCCCAAAATTCCAAGGATTTACATATCGAAAAAGCCAGCGTTGAGCTGTGGTTAAGGCAATGGGCTAGGAATGGGAAGGGCCAGGTTCAAGTCCACTTGCCATCTAACAAGCTGGGATGGCAGCAACGTGGTATAAGAGCCATGGTGGCGCAGTGGTTAGAGTGCAGTACTGCAGGCTGCTTCTGCTGACTGCCGGCAATTTGGCAGTTCGAATCTCACCATGCTCAAGGTTGACTCAGCCTTCCATCCTTCCGAGGTGGGTAAAATGAGGACCCAGATTGTTGGGGGCAAGAGGTTGACTCTGTATACCACTTAGAGAGGGCTGTAAAAGCACTGTGAAGCAGTATATAAGTCTAAGTGCTATTGCTATTGCTGTAGTTGATTGGATGTTACATTAGGAACCCTGATGGCGCAGTGGTTAGAATGCGGTATTGCAGGCAAACTCTGCCCACTGGCAGGAGTTCGATCCTGACCAGCTCAAGGTTGACTCAGCTTTCCATCCTTCCAAGATGGGTAAAATGAGGACCCAGATCATTTGGGGGGGTGGGGTGGGCAAGAGGCTGACTCTAAACCGTTTAGAGAGGGCTGCAAAGCACTGTGAAGTGGTATATATGTCTAAGTGCTAACACTATATTATCCATCCATTGCTTGGGACTCTAGATCGGTATTTCTCACCCTGCCCAACTTTAAGATGTGTGGACTTCAACTCTCAGAATTCCCCAGTCAGCAATGCTTAAGGTTGCCGAGGTTGAGAAACCCTGACTTGGGACCACTTGAGATCAACCATCAAAGCTCACCTTGATTCTGTACTCGTCTTGAACTGAACTGCAGGATTTGTTTTGATCTGAACGGAGGACTAAATTCGTCAGGAACTTACCCCCACATTCTTCCCTAGAAAGGCCTGCAGGAAAGCGGACTTGCCGGATCCCCGAGACCCAATCACTTTGCACAGGAAGACATTCCGGTGAGTCTGGCCTTTCTCCAAGTCAATCTTTTTTTCCCGGGTGACTGGAACAAAAATGGAGAGGTGGATGAGGAAGGATGCTAAAGGAAGAGGCCTTTCCTTCCTGCCTCCTGTTGTGATCCGCCAGAGGCCTTGCAGAGCTGGCAGCAGAGTCGGACAGTGAGGAGGCTGGGGAGGAATATGGACCAGTCATGGAGTCTGGGGAAGGCTCAGACAAGGGCTCTGCATCGGAGGCAGAGATGGGGCCAGGGCCATCTGGGAGTTATGTGCTGACTCCAGAGCCTCCAAAGTCTAACATCAGTGAGGCAGAGGAACAGGGGGAGCCTGTTCCCAGTGCGTGCATGCGCAGAGCTGCCAGAAGGCAAGAACAATTAGAACAAAAGGGGCGACTCGGGAGTAAGGCTTGGAGATGATTGGGCCCTCCCATAAGACATAAAGGTGGAGCAAAGGCACAAGAGCCTTTGCAGGAAGCAACTTTGTTCGTTCTGGTCGGTTTAAACTTTGACGCTCCTTTTGACTCTGTGCTCCGTTTGGCCTTGCAGAGCTAATTGGCAATTAGATATTTGGCAACGTTTCAAGGGAGATAAGGTGGGTGCTTATCAGCCTTATCCTGAAAGACTGTGGCAGACTTCTGTCGGATTATTCACAAACTGCTTGGGACTCATTACAGACTGTGAATGAACAGAATTCACAGCCATTGAAATAAAGAGAGGGTTTTTGGGACTAAGCGTGTGATTGTTACCGTCTCAGGAAGCCTTGGTCAGAATATCTTCTCAATTTCCTTTCTGTTTCCTTCTTGCCTTTTTGTAGGAAGCAGGAGGAGGTGAGCTTAATTCCAGGCAGTGGATTCATTCTGGAGGTTTTGGCCAGATCTGAGGAGGGGGTGACTGAGTCTCCATTCCCCCATGCTATAGGTAGTCCTCGACTTACGACCACAACGGGGGACCAGAATTTCAACTGCTAGGCAAGGTGTTTAAGAGAGTTGTGTCTGATTTTATGACCTTTCTGCCATGGTTGCGAAGCGAGCTCACTGCAGTCGTTAAGCGAGCCAGACGGTCGTTAAGTGAATCCAGGTGTCCCCCCCCATTTTATTTGGCTTTGTTGGAAGTTGGCTGGGGAGGTTGCAAATGGGGATCACGTGACCCCGGGAAGCTGCAACCATCGTAAATACATGTCAGTGTCCAAATTTTGATCATGTGACCATGGGGATGTTGCAGGATGGTCGTAACTGCAAGGACTGGCCGTAAGTCATCTTTTTTGGTGCTTATGCAACTTTGAACAGCCACTAAGCGATGGCTGCACACGTAGTTCAATTTAAGACCACAATCGAGCCCAAATGTTCTGTTAAGCGGGCCATCGTTAAGTGAATTTTGCCCCATTTTACGACCTTTCTTGCCACGGTTGTTAAGTGAATCACTGCAATTGCTAAGTTAGTAACACGGCTGTTAAGTGAATCTGGCTTCCCCATTGACTTTGCTTGTCAGAAGGTCGCAAAAGCGGATCACACAATCCCAGGACACCACAACCGTCATAAATACGAATCAGTTGCCAAGCATCTGAAATCTGATCTCATGACTACGGGGATGCTGCAATGGTTAAGTGTGAAAAACAGAAGCCATTTTTTTCAGTGCCGCTGTAACATGGAACGGTGAGTAAATGAACTGTTGTAAGTTGAGGACTGCCTGTTATGTTGAGTGCTAACCCAGGGGTCACCAACCTTTCAGACCTCAAGGACCACTAAATTCATGATTTAAAATCTGCTGGACCACTAATATGACCGGTCATCTGACTGGGTGGGCGGGGCCAACTCAATGTCACTCACATCAAGGGGCGCCTCACCAGCCTCTACTTGCCCCTCCATTCCCAGCCCCTCCTCGCCTGCCCGCCTGGGCTCCTTAGGGCTCCAACAGGAAGCAGTTGTTGGAGCTAAGCAGCCACCACGAGAAAGAGTTGGCAAAACAGCTGGCTCAGTTCAAATTGGATCTGATTGAGAAGGAGGCTCAGCAGAAGCACCTCACTGAGGACTAGGAGCATAGGCTTTTCAAGCAGAGGGAAGACCTGTGGGGGTGCAAGGCCAGGTACCAGCACCTGGAGGCTCAGCGGGCTGAGATGGTCAGCCAGCTCCAAGCCATGATGCAGTCCCACTGGAACAAGGCCCTCCGGTTCTTCACCACCAGCGGCACTTCCTTCCAGCCTTCACCCAAAGCTCCACACCAAGAGGCTGAAGCAGACCCCAAGTCGGAATTTTTGCCCCCCTCCGACTCACACAAAAAGACCCTAAAGAGGGAGACTCTCTGCAGCAACACAAACGTTCATTGCACGTATCTGCCCCTTATTTTGAGGACCCCTGATTTAGTGCAAGATCAAAAATGCAAATAATTTTTCTGCGGACCACCAGAATTCTCACGGACCATCAGTAGTCCACAGACCACCAGTTGGTGACCACTGTGCTAACTGCACCTGAGTTCAGAAAGAGGAGAGGTTCAGCAGGTGATTTACCTGTGATGGCATAAATCTGAGAGTCCTGCTGAGAGAAGATGGAGTACCCCAGGTAGCCCAAGTATTCTAAGCAGCGATGGACGTCCAGGTAGGCAACCAGCCTGGGGAAAATCCAAGCACAGAAAAAGAAGCACATCTGTTATAGGACCAAGCCACCCAGGGAAGGGAGGAGAAGTGGTCTGACGGGAGGCAGAGAGAGGCTGCGCTTACGTCCACTGGCAGAGGAATCCATGCAGGGAAAGCAGGCCTTTATCTGTGGTGCATACCGTGTGGTAGAGCTCAGGTCCCCAGGGGATGTAGGGGAACACACCAAAGAAGTTCTGCAGCTCGACGGGCGAGAGGGCGCCGTCACGATCCTACAAGCCAGAGGACAGAAACAGGCCCTGAACGGCAGCTCTCCCTTGCTACAGACAACAAGACCACCATGCCTACAGAAGCCCGAGAAGCCCTCTGCTTCTTCAAAAACCTCAGCTACCAAAGTGATTAGGGTGCTGTGCCCTTGCCCTTAGCTTCTCCCTTGCTACAGACGACAAGACCACCATACCTACAGCAGCCCGAGAGGGCCTCTGTGTTGTGACCCAGGCCCAGGTAGGTAGCATTACACACAAATAGCAAGTAGACTTTATTAGAACAGCTGAGAATTAACTTATTAATTAGCTCCGCAGGCTGAGGAAGAACATGGGCCAGTCCTGGAGGCTGGGGAAGGCCCGGATGAGGGCTCTGCGTTGGAGGCAGAGATGGGGCCAGGGCCATCTGGGAGCAATGCACGGACTCCAGAGCCTCCAGAGGTGGACAGCAGAGAGGCAGAGGAACAGGAGGAGCCTGTTCCTAGTGCACGTATGAGAAGAGCTGCCAGAAGGCAGGAGCAGATAAAGCAGAGAGGACGACTCGGGAGGAAGGCCAAGAGATGATTGGCCCCTCCCATAAGGCTTAAAAGACCAGCAACGGCTCTTGGTCTCTTTGCCGGAAAACAACGTTGAGAGATTTGCTTCTTGTTTCACTGTATTCATTTCTTGACGGTGTCTTCTGCTTCTGAACTTTTGCCAAGAAAATCCTTTGGCAGTTTGCCTAATTATCCCAAGGTCGGTGATAAACTGAGGAATGGTGTTTTGAGGAATTTGCTTTAATTTAGTTTGGACTACGCTGAGAATGACTTAATTCTCAGCTGTTCTAATAAAGTCTGTTTGTTTTCGAACTGTTTGTATTTAATACTCACTACTTGGGCCTGGGTCACAACACATGTCCATGTTTATATTTATACCTGCTATCTTGTACATGTTTGACAAACAAACAAAAATAAAGAAATAATTTGAATGACGAAGACTTTTCCTGGCATCTCTAGCAACCGCTTTGCCAGAACTGGCGATCCGGTCGCTGACAAGATATGGGATTCAACCATTATGCAGCCCCTATGCGAGGGAAAAGCGCACGACACGCAACGAAGATGTTCTGTTTGCTCTTACCTTGTCATGTTTCTCAAACATCCGTTGCAGGAATTGATACCCGAAGTGGTTGAGTTCTGTGGAACAGTCCTGGGGTACCCGGATCCTGAAGATCAGAGTTAGAATTTAAGGTAGCATCTGCAGTCCAATGAATTTTTCCAACTATTGCAAACCATTAGCCACCCTGAGACATAAAAAACTCCCCTGCATTGCAATGCAATAAGGGTAGTCCTCGAGTTACAACTCATTGAGTCACCATTCAAAGTTACGATGGCACTGAAAAATGTGACTTGTGGCCGTTTTTCACACTTACGACCATTGCAGCATCCCCATGATCAAGGGTTAAAATTCAGACACAAAAGCTGAACCCCAACATTTTTGTGGGTAAGCGAGGCTTTTGTTAAGTGAGTTTTGCCCCCATTTTATGAACTTTCTTGCCACCGTTGCTGAATCACTGCAGTTGTTAAATTGGTAACACGGTTGTTAAGTGAATCTGGCTTTCTCATTGATTTTGCTTGCCCGAAGGTCACAAAAGAGGATCATATGACACCGGGACACTGCAACGGTCATAAAGATGAAGCAGTTGCCAAGCATCTGAATTTTGATCACATGACCATGGAGATATCCTGCAAAGGTTGTAACTGAAAAATGGTCATCAGTCCCTGTTCTCAGTGCCGTCGTAACTTTGAACAGTCACTAAATGAATTGTTGTAAATCAAGTACTAGCAATAGCAGTAGCACTTAGACTTATATACCGCTTTATAGTACTTTTACAGCCCTCTCTAAACGGTTTACAGAGTCAGCCTCTTGCCCCCCAACAATCTGGGTCTTCATTTTACCCACTTCGGAAGGATGGAAGGCTGTGTCAGCCTAGAGCCGGTCAGGATTAAACTCCAGACTGTGGGCAGAGTCAGCCTGCAATACCACATTCTAACCAATCAACTATAGCAGTAGCACTTAGACTTATATACCGTTTCACAGTTCTTTCACAGCCCTCTCTAAGCAGTTTACAGAGTCAGCCTCTTGCCCCCAACGATCTGGGTCCTCATTTACCGGCCTCAGAAGGCTGAGTCTAATCTTGAGCCTGGTGAAATTCGAACTGCCAAATTGAACGCAGCCAGCAGTCAGCAGAAGTAGCCTGCAGTACTGCACTCTAACCACTGCGCCACCGTGGCTCTTCCTGCACTGCCTCTCTTTTAAGGTACAGGTAAAGGTTCCCCTCGCACATATGTGCTAGCCGTTCCCGACTCTAGGGGGCGGTGTTAATCTCTGTTTCAAAGCCGAAGGGCCAGCGCTGTCCGAAGACGTCTCTGTGGTCATGTGGCTGGCACGACTCAATGCCAAAGGCGCACGGAACGCTGTTCCCTTCCCACCAAAGGTGGTCCCTGTTTTTCTACTTGCATTTTTTTAAGTGCTTTTGAACTGCTAAGTTGGCAGAAGCTGGGACAAGTAACGGGAGCTCACCCCGTTACGCAGCACTAGGGATTCGAACTGCCGAACTGCCGACCTTTCGATCGACAAGCTCAGCGTCTTAGCCACTGAGACACCGCGTGTCTTGCCCCTCTTTTACAGGAACCTAAAAATCCAGGAGAGTTCAGGCTGACTCACACTGGGCAGAGATAGTCATCGGTCAGCTCCAGGGCATCGTCATAGCCAAAGCGGCGGAGAATGGTCCATGTAGTCTCGTGACGCCCTCTCTGGATGAAGAGGGTGTTGAGGAAAAGGAAGCCTGAGGAGAGACAAGCGGACAGGCACAAGAATATCATTCAGAAGAGGCAGCTACAGCCAAGCTACCCCATAGGGACAGCGTTGAGTCTTCTCAACCTCAACAGAACAGAACACAACAGAATAACAGAGATGGAAGAGGCCTTGGAGGACTTCTAGTCCAACTCCCTGCTCAAGCAGGAAACTCTATACCAGGGGTCTGCAACCTTAAACACTCAAAGAGCCATTTGGACCCGTTTCCCACAGAAAAGAAAACACCGGGAGCCACAAAACCTGGGCAGGCGTGTCCAACTTGATGTCACTCACTTCCACCAGTCACATGACTCCCTAGCCACGCCTACTTAGACGGTCATTAGGACAGAGAACCGGTTGTTAAAAAAATATTCGAGACTGTGGAGATGGTGTTATCTCAGTAATCGGCAAACCGTGCTGAGTAACAACATTAACATAAAGTCTTAAATCTTCTCAGGAATGTAAAGACAGGATGTCTGGCAGAGACCTTATCTCAGATATACAAGGCATGGGGGCCCAACACGTAGGCAATTGTTTGTCACAGGAAATAACATGAGGGAAACACGAGGGATCCACATGGAATTCACGAGCTTTCTTTAGCCAATCAGGACAAGCAAACATTGATTGATGTTTTGCCATGAGTTGTAAAATGACAATAAAAGGAAGCCTTCTGGATGGGGTGAGTGTGCCTTCCCCAAGGTACCTTCACACCGAGGGGCCTTCCAGTGAATCATCATCCTGCCTACGCGTCTTTCTTCATCGAAACAACAGGAGACCACAAAATCCTTTTGACATCTCTCTCTCTCTCTCCCCTCTTCTCTGTGTCTACCCTGGCTGCTTCTCCATCTCCCGCCGTTCACCCTTACCTTCTCAGGCCAGGCAAGGAGTGACTGCGGCTCCAGAGCGCAGGTTGCTGACACCTGCCCGACACATGATACCATGTCAGACAAGCGGTTGTCCAATCTCTTCTTCAAAACCTCCAGTGTTGGAGCACCAACTTCTGGTGGCAAGTTGTTCCACTGATTAATTTCAACTGGCAGGAAATTTAGTTCCTTAGTTCTAAGGTTGCTTCTCTCCTTGATTAGTTTCCACCCATTGCTTCTGCCTTGGGGTGCTTTGGAGAATAGGTTGACTCCAGGGGTGGGTTCTACTTACCTTTACTACCGGTTTGCAACTGGGCCGCGTGTGCACGCTTGCTTCGCTCACTCACACTTCTGCACATGTGCAGAAGTATCCTGATGACATCGGGGTCGGTGGGTGGAGCCTCCCGCTGATTTTACCACCGGTTCTTGTGAACTGGTCCGAACCGGGGGCAACCCACCATTAGTTGCCTCCCCTCTTCTTTGTGGCAGCCCCTCAAATATTGGAACACTGCTACCATATCATCCTTACTCTTTCTTTTCATTAAACCAGACATACCCAATTCCTGCAACCGTTCCTCATATATTTTAGTCTTCCATCATCCTTGTTGCTTTTCCCTGCACTCTATTTCTAGAGTCCCAATATCCTTTTTTAAATACCATTTCCAGGGCCAGCTAAAGAGGAGCGGATTGCTTGGACTTACCGTTGAGTGTAAGGCCATTGTCCTGGACACCATCTGTTGTGTTCTTCCACACCACCATTTTTACATCTTCCAGAGCCTGAGGAGCCAACGGGTTTCCAAAGCAGGACTTCTACTTCCCAAGAAAAGCAAGGAGATCAGTCACAAAATGGGACAGGTCCAGCGGTGGGTTTTACATATTCTTACCACCAATTTGCCCCCCACGCACATGTTTGCTCTGCTCGTGTGTCTTCCGCGCATGTGCTCAGCCTCGAAAACATGGCTAAATAGGACGGCATTACGCCGGGCAGTTGCCGCTACTAGTTCGTTTGAATTGGTCCGAACCGGCTGAATACGATCTTTGGACAGGTCTATCCATAAAGAACAAATAGAAGCATCAGATTGACTTAGAGAGAAGGTAACAGCTCAGCTGCTGTTGGAAAGATGGGATGTTCCATATTCGGCTCAGCATATTCCAAATTCTCTCAAAGTCAGTGACTGAGGAATCAAGTGATGTCTGGAAATTGCTTTCAGATCTGGAATGCAGATACCGTGTTTCCCCGAAAATAAGACCCTGTCTTATATTTTTTTTGAACCCTGAAAAAAGCGCTTGGCCTTATTGCCATGTGCTCAAAAGCCCGATTGGGCTTATTGTCAGGGGATGTCTTATTTTGGGAGAAACAGGGTAGATAGATAGATAGATAGATAGATAGATAAGATACCGTGTTTCCCCGAAAATAAGACCCTGTCTTATATTTTTTTGAACCCTGAAATAAGTGCTTGGCCTTATTTCCATGCGCTCAAAAGCCCGATTGGGCTTATTATCAGGGGGTGTCTTATTTTAGGAGAAACAAGGTAGTCATTCATTTACAGCAGGTCATTGAATGACTGTTCGAAGCCACAACTTATGACCGTTATTCAAACTTACGACCACTGCAGCCTCCCCGTGATCATGTGATCAAAATCCAGATGCTTGGCAACTGGCTCACACTTACGACCGTTGCTGTGTCCCGGGGTCCCAACGATCCCCTTTTGCAACCTTCTGATGAGCAAAGTCAATGAGGGAGCCCAGATCCACTTAACGACCATGTTACTAACTTACCAAGCACAGTGATTCACTTAACAACTGTGGCAAGAAAGATCGTAACATGGAACAAAACTCACTTAAAACATATGTTCTGCTTAGCAACAGAAATTCTGGGCTCAATTGTGGTCATAAGTCAAGGACTATCTGTACTGCCATTAAAGGACTATGCCTAGAGAAAGCATAAGGACTTGAAGCTCCCTTGATGTTACAAATGTCAACATATCCAGTCGGGGGCATCAGATTTGGTGCCAACAGATGTTCTGAGAATTGTTGTGGCCCAGACTCGGCCTGTGCAGCTGATGGCTGATTCGGACAGCAAGGAGGCTGGTGTGGTGCTGCGCCAGCAGCCTGTGCAGCTGGCACTCGAGTCGGACAATGAGGAGGCTGGAGAAGATGTGGTGCCAGAGGCGGGGATTCAGCCAGGGCCTTCCCATAAGTGTAAAGGAGCCTCTTTTTGATGTACGGGCGCGCAGAGCTGCCAAAAGGCAGGAGTGGCTCCTCAGGAGGAGGTCTCCTCGAGAGTAAAGTTTGGGGCTAATTGGCCACTCCCTTAGCCTATTTAAGGAGGAACGCCGACTGAAGCAATTTGCAAGGAACAACTTAGTTCACTCTCCTTCGTGCCTTGATCTTAGTTCTTTGCAAATTGCTTCTGGTCTTTCTGCCAACCATAGTAAAATTAAGATTATTTATTCTTTGGATTCTTGCAGGCTGTTAAGAAAGTTTAATTAACAGCCTTTGTTTGAAAAAAAAAATACTGATTTTATTTTAGTAAACTAAGGTTTGTACAGACTTTGTATGTGCTGCATTCTTTGGGGTCCGTAGCTGAGGCAGAACAAGAATACACTTTGCGTAAAACGTAATCTTCACACGTTCGCAGGCAATCTTGCATTTAAGTTTAGCCAAATGGCGTAGAAACTTACAGGATTGAGCAGGAATTCGCCATTTAAGAAATTTAAAAGAGTCCCTTTTAATAATGTAACCAATACAGTCAAAAGACAACTGCAGTGATTCACTTAACAACTGTGGCAAGGAAGTTGGTAACATGGGGCAAAACTCACTTAAAGAAATGTTCTGCTTAGCAACAGAAATTTTTGGGCTCAATTGTGGTCGTAAATCGAGGACTATCTGCCCAATCTATGCCTATTGAAAGCATAAGGATCTGAGGCTCTCTTGATGCTCCGAGAATACACAAAAGATTTTCAGCTTCTTCCCCACCACCACTAACCCCCATTGACAACAACACAGTACCTGGAAATAGTTCAGTTCTTCATCACTTAGGATCTGATTGTTATCCTGATCGGACATGGTGAAAATGCGAGTGAGCGCTTTGGCGCATGCTGGCCTTAACTGAAATGGACAGAAGCGAAAAACAAAAGAGGTGCAATTTTAAAGAGAGGGAATATGAAGTAGATGCCGATACACTCATTTTCATTTTTCTTTCATGAAATTTACTTACCAGAAGTTCACGCAAGCTTGTCTAAACGGATTCCAGGCCTGCCTGCTCTTACTATACTACACGGACAGTTTTTTCCTGAATGCCAACACTCCTGCTAAACAATTAATTCCCTCAACACTGTCAAATTAACCTCTAAGACTGTATTACTATTCTTATCCTCATCCTTACTAGTACCTATCTCTTCCCACTTATGGCTCTATCCATGTTGCTTGTATCTTTACAACTTACATGGTTTTTATTGTTTCCTAGTATGATTTGATTGCTTATTAGTATCCTAATAACTATCATTGTTGTATTTTATGAGTCTTGACGAATATATATTTTTTCTTTATGTACACTGAGAGCACATGCACCAAAGACAAATTCCTTCATTTGGCCAATGAAGAATTCTGTTCTGTTCTATTCTGTTGTTGTTCTATTCTATTCTATTCTATTCTATTCTATTCTATTCTATTCTATTCTATTCTATTCTATTCCATTCTTCATTCCAATATTCTATTCTATTCTATTCTATTTTATTCTATTCTATTCTTCATTCCACTATTCTATTCTATTCTATTCCATTCCATTCCATTCTTCATTCCAATATTCTATTCTATTCTTCATTCCAATAATCTATTCTATTCCATTCATTCCAATACTCTATTCTCCATTCCAATATTATTCCATTCTATTCTTCATTCCAATATTCTATTCTATTCTATTCTATTCTATTCCATTCTTCATTCCAATATTCTATTCTATTCTATTCTATTCTATTCTATTCTATTCTATTCTTCATTCCAATATTCTATTCTATTCTATTCTATTCTTCATTCCACTATTCTATTCTATTCTATTCCATTCTTCATTCCAATATTCTATTCTATTCTATTCTATTCTATTCTATTCTATTCTATTCTATTCTATTCTTCATTCCACTATTCTATTCTATTCTATTCTATTCTATTCTATTCCATTCCATTCCATTCTTCATTCCAATATTCTATTCTATTCTATTCTATTCTATTCTATTCTATTCTATTCTATTCTATTCTTCATTCCTCTACTCTACTCTATTCTATTCTATTCCATTCCATTCTTCATCCCAATATTCTATTCTATTCTTCATTCCAATATTCTATTCTATTCTATTCTATTCTATTCTATTCTATTCTATTCTATTCTATTCTATTCTATTTCTACCCGACTCTCTTCTCTTCTATTCTTGCAACATTATCAGGCAGGTGTTTACCTGTTTCTCCTCTGGATCATAGAGAGGGGCAGTTGGGTGAAGAACAGCTTTCTGGGCATAGTAGAAGAGCTCAGAAATGTTTTTCAGGTTCTTTGCTGAACACTGGTGTGGAAAGAGGGAAAGAGAAGCTGATACATTTGCTCGTAGGTAAATAAAACAGGCCTACTGAAACGATACTCAAAGTTCTCCTTCTGAGGCTGGCTATGAAAACAGGCTCAAATTAAAGAGACTAAAAGCGAAGCCTCTTTCCTTCCAATTCCCACTGAAAGAAAAATGTTGATGTGGTATCATCAGAAAGGAGAAAAAGCTGAGGAATCGGTGGCCTAAATATGGGGTCTTTTAGATGCAAAATACATGCTACCGCTAAATCAGTGGACGCGTTTCCAGTTCAACTCTCGTAAAGCAGAGTTCCTCAAACTTTCTGGCTTTGCGGCCCGTTGGAGTGGGGGGAGAAGGGATGGCTTCATGCAGGGGTGGGCTTCAAAACTTTTAGCACAGGGTTCTCTGCCCAGTTGCTGGGTGGGCATGGCCATGGTGGGCGTGGCCTAGTTGGCCTCCTGCACCACGGGGGCGGGGGCGTTTTTGCCCTCTCCCGGCTCTGAGGGTTTCCTCGAGCCTCTGGGAGGGCGAAAACAGCCTCCCCAGGCACCGGAGACCCTCTGGAGGCTAGAAACGTCCAGGCCTTCAGTAGGCCTGTTTTTCGCCCTCTCAGAGCCTCTGCACACACCCTGCACTTACCTACATCCAAAACGGGCCGGGTGGGGACTCCTAGGAGGGGTGGGGTGCGCAGGCACAGCCAGGAATGGGATTTGGGGTTCTCCAAACTGCACAGAATCTTAGCTAGAGGTTCTAGCTAAGATTCGAACCCCTGCGAACCCCCTGCAGCCCACCCCTGGTTCCATGAGAGTGGTGGACACACACACAACTCCGTTTGCAGAAGCAGTGGGCATGTACGCCCGCCGCTCACACCAATGGAACGAACATGCAGACCCTTGCCCGCCACTTCCACAGCCTGGTTCCGAACAGCTCAAGGCTTGGTAGTGAGGTCTACGACAATTCGCTATGGCCAACCCGCCACACGGCCATCTTGCCACAAGACAACTCGGTACGGGACAAGAGTTACACTAATATCAAAGAAACGGTGGCATAGAATCATTAAAGGAGGGACAGAGTGAAATGCGAATGGCAAAAATTAAAACCACCTTTATTTATTTTAAATGGTGAAATAGAATTGCTCAATTGTCCTGCAGCGAGCTGTGCCCAAGGCAAGTTGGCCATGGTGAATTGGCCGCAGAGGGTTGGCTGTGTGAAGTTGTCCCATTTCCCCCTCCTCCCCCCCCCCCCGGAATAGTGGGCCGTGGCCCAGGGGTGTTGTGGTCCCGTCAATAAAGGAGTTTTCCGTCACCCCAAATCAAAGGTATGTACTATTTCCCTGCCAACATCTGGACAGTTCCTGACCTCCACGCAGGTCTCGATCTCAGAGAACTGGTTCATAATGGGCAGGATGGTTTCCATGGAGCTCCCGGTGTGCAGGTCGGACTTGTTTCCCACAAGAATGATGGGGATCCTTGGAAAGAAGAAACATTTGGGAGAGACATATCAAGAATGGGAGAGGCTGTAGTTAAAGCGGCAGAAAATCCATCCATCCATCCATCCATCATCCATCCATCCATCATCTCTCTCTCATCTCTATCCAATCTATCAATCTATCAGTCTCTCTCTCATCCATCCATCATCTCTCTCATCTATCCAGTCTATCAATCTATCAGTCTGTCTGTCTGTCTGTCTGTCTATCTACCTACCTACCTACCATCCATAATCTCTCTCTCTCTCTTTCTCATATGTATCAATTCTATCATTCATCATCTCACTCTCATCTCTCTCTCTTTCTCTATCCAGGCTATCACTCTATCAGTCTATTTCTATCTATCATCCATCCACAATCTCTCTCTCATCTCTTTCTCTATCCAGTCTATCAATCAGTCAATCAGTCTGTCTGTCTGTCTGTCTGTCTGTCTGTCTATCTATCTTCCATCCACAACCTCTCTTTCATCTCTCATCATCCATCCCTCTCCTCTGGAGGTGGGGTGGGGTGGGATGGCATGGGGAGAAGGGCTCACTGGCCGACAAATCCAGTGTCCAGAAGCTGCTGCGCCACTGAGCAGCCACCCCAAAGGGATTTATTAACAGAGACCCACAAGATCCAAAAGCATCCTAACCCACCCTGTAGGACAATAGATACCTGGCACACCTCTCAATGCCACCATTCACCATTGGAATCCATTTTGTCCGAATCTAGGGAAGCAAGGAAGGGAAAAAGCAAGTAGGCGAGAGAATCCCTGCACCCCTAACTCATTCCCCAATTTTTAAGAAATAAGCACTTGAGGAGACACCCAAGTCTTTTCCCACCAGCTCCAGCTGAGATCCACCCCCATCCAATGCAGCAGATGCCCTTCAAAGAAATGTCATGAGATACTGAAAAGAAGTCATGGACATTCATAGGGCCTTGCCTAGGAAAGTCAAAGCAGGGAGAAACAGTACAATGGTGGACTTGCCGATGGGCAGCTAAGAGGCCCGCTGGGGTTACCTTGTCAATGGTGGCCTCCTCTGTGACATCATAGACCATGCACACCACGTTGGCCTGCAAGGGAGAAAAGTGGGGGGAGAGCTCTAACAAACGCATTGTCAGGTCTAACGAACACATTATGCTATAATCGCGGGAAACTTTCAGAGTTGGTTTAATGTCAGGGTTCCAAGTAACGCATCCAAAAAAATCAGAACTCTGAGGTGGGAAGTGTTCTGACCTAGGCTTCCTGAGAAAGCATAAATCACAATTTTAGTTCCCAAAAAAACCTCTTTTATTGAGACGGCTGTGAATTCTGTTCATTCACAGTCCGTAATGAGTCCCAAGCAGTTTGTGAATAGTTCGACACAAGTCTGCCACAGTCTTTCGGGATCAGGCTGATAAGCACCCAACTTTATCTCCCTTGAAACACTGCCAAAGAACTAATTGCCAATTAGCTTTGCAAGGCCAAACGGAGCACAGTCAAAACGGAGCTTCAGAGTTTAAACTGACCAGAACGAACAAAGTTGCTTCCTGCAAAGGCTCATGTCCCTTTGCTCCATCTTTATGTCTTATGGGAGGGCCCAGTCATCTCCAAGCCTTACTCCCGAGTTGCTCCTTTTATCTTAACTGTTCTTGCCTTCTGGCAGCTCTGCAGATGCGCGCACTGGGAACAGGCTCCCCGTTCCTCTGCCTCGTTGATGTCAGACTCTGGAGGCTCCGGAGTCCGTGCATAACTCCCAGATGGCCCTGGCCCCATCTCTGCCTCTGACGGAGAGCCCTCGTCTGAGCCTTCCCCAGACTCCAGGACTGGTCCATGTTCCTCCTCAGCCTCCACACTGTCCGACACTGCTCCCAGCTCCACAGGTTGCCGGCAGACCACAACAGGAAGATTCCTCAAAGAACATGTTTATTGGATACATCGTATCGGCACAGCTAGTGAAAACCAACTCTGAAAGTTTCCCGCGATAGCAGAATTAAAAGAGTAACAGTTTCCCTTCCCAAGTGTCACAAATCACACTGTCCAATTAAAAACAGTTGGCGGGTTCCTTGCTCACTCCTTTCCTCCTTCAACTGCCACCTGTTGGGATGACCTTGGTTCCCATGGGAGAACTCTTTTGTTATGTCTGCGAGCCAGCTATTTACTTCCCTCCCCCCAAGTGCATGGCAACTATGAAGCAGCAAAAGATGGCTTCAGCCAGGTTTGATTCAGAGTTGATACCAGGGGTGAAATCTACTTACCTTCCTTACTGGTTCAGAAGAGCATGTGCCGTGAGCTCTTACGCCATAAAAAACACATTACTACCTGATTAAAACCAGGAATAAGGGCACATAGGTGGGTGGGCGGAGCCTCGTGCCGCTATCATTACCGGTTCTCCGAACCACCTGCCACAATCGCTACCGGATCGCCTGATCCGGTCCGAACCGGGAGGATTTCACCCCTGGTTGACACACATGGAAATCTCCATCTCAAAGCTCCTTTCCAGATTATTTTTGTTGCCAAGAACTTGCATCCCAATGTTGGTTTAGCACCATCGACAAGAGCTAACTATAAGTTTGATGCACTGCTCTAGTGAGTTGGCACATTTCAACAATGCCCTCCATTTAGGACTACCAGCATGGCAAAGAGACAGTTCTGCTGAGTGTAGAAAGATGACCTTGACAGAAATATGGAGGAACTTTTACCCAGATAAAAGGGGCCATTTTAAAAAAAAAATCCAGAAAATGTGAGATAACACTTGGAAGATGTCCGAACACTTTCCTCCCCGATGCATAGGGAACACAAGAAGGAAGAGGGGGCACAGAGCAATCAAACTTGCAAGATCTTGTTACTGTTGCCGATCTCAATAAAAGTAGTTTTAGCCTTCCTCTGGAGTTGAGATTCTTGGCCTGATCCATCTAGCGGGGCTAAAACTGAGATCTTACTCTCTAATATGCTTCTTCTCAGAATAATAGAGTTGGAAGGGACCTTGGAGGTCTTCCAGTCTAACCCGCCCACTCAAGCAGGAGGATCAGTAGTTCAGAGAACCAGCAAATACCACCTCTGGCTGTCCCCCGAGTGGGGTGGGAATGGAGATTTTACAATATCCTTCCCTAGGAGTGGGGTGGGAATGGGGATTTTGTAGTATCCTTTCCTTGGAGTGGGGTGGGAATGGAGATTTTGCAGTATCCTTCCCCTGCCACGCCCACCAAGCCATGCCCACAGAACTGGTAGTAAGGAAATTTGAATTCCACCACTGGTCGAGTCCCTCTTCTTTCTTTTTCTCCATCTGTAGGGAGCTATGTCCCCCTTTGCAACTGAAATGTTCATTGTGCTTTATGACATCGCCTCCCACGGCAACACAGCTGCATATATGGTAACCCTGCTGAAGCTAAGTGATCCATGCTCTCTGCAAAGAGGTAGGAACTTCTGGGCCTGCTAACTCCCCCCAGTCTTCTCCTGCCTGGTGTCAGCATTCCAGCGCTGACATATTAAAGGAGAGAAGAAGCTTGAACTTTTGCCTACTTAATTCCTTTGAAGATTCTGTTTCCTCGGAGATGGGAGGAGGGGGGGACATTCCTGTGATGTGACGGAGATGGGATGAGGAGAGTGGCTTGGAAGATAGCCAATGAGATGCAGAGAATTGGGGATCGGAAAGGGAGGGCTTGGGGGGCAAAGGTAAGTGCTGACCGCGAAAGAGCCAGGGACAGATCACTATGCTCAATAAAGAGAAAATTTCCTCAAAGATCAGCAGTTTGGAAATTCATTTATTTTGAGATAGCATCGAAACCTGACACCTGGTTCTCTCTTAAACTGGTAGGTTAAAGCCCCATAGCGCTACTGCTGACCAGCACAAATGAAACAAAGATAAACGGATCAGGTTAATTCCCACCAGGCTTTGGGTGGGATTTGGAAAGTGTTTTGATGTCCAGGATCAGGAAGGCAAAGAGAGGGAGGGGAGCTCTCCAAGTCCAGCCCACCCCTCCAGACTTCAGATCACCTTGGCAATCTCTTCTTGGAGCTCATCTTCCGTCTGTTCGGCTTCTAAAAGGAGAAACAAAAGGGATATGCAATCTTTCAGACATGTGCAAAGTGAGAAGCATCCTATCCACCATACAGCATGGACCAAAATTGTGGAAACCTTTTGGGAAAAGTGTACTTTCTAAAACTAGCTAATAACACCACTTTTTATTTTGGGAATACTACCGTACAATTATATATCAATGGAAATCTAATTTAATCAAGAATGCAATGCAGTAACTTTTATGAAGGATTTGCTATTAGAATAATTATACCCGTATAGGAAAACCGGTTAAAAATGTTCTACAGATGGCATTTTACACCAGTACAGCTTGCTAAAATGTCTCCTAACAACTCTCCAAATTGTTGGAAATGTAAAAAATGTCCCCGGAACATATTACCATCTCTGGTGGACATGTCCTAAGGCGAAAAAATATTGGGCTAAAATTAGAAGTTGGATAGAAGAGATAATTGGTTACAATGTGGATTTGAAACCAGAGACTTTTTTACTGGGGATATTGAACAGAACCTACAGTAAAGAAATTAGATATTTGATTTTGCATATAATTACAGCGGCAAAGGATAGTCTATGCACAGTCCTGGAAAAACGAAAAGGTACCAACAGAGGAAGAAACAATTAAGAAAATCCTGGACTGTGCGGAGATGGATAAATGAACGAAAAGAAATAAAAGAAAAGGAAGATACAGATTATTATCAAGTATGGATTAAGTGGTACGACTGGTTCGAGATTAGGGAAAGTAAAAGTGATTAATGATGTGACAAATGTGTAAAATACTGTAAATGAATAAAACTGGAAATAAAGGGACGATAAAGATAATAAAGGATGAGAAAAATGGGAAATGTAGGAAGAGGAACGAAACTAATAGGTAAAAAGAAACACATATTGTGTGTTTGTGTTTTGTATGTTGTGTTGTGTTGTTGTTGTAAAATTAATAATAATAATAATAATAATAATAATAATAATAATAATAATAATAATAGTAGTAGTAGTAGTAGAATAGTTACATCCGTGACCTACCTGAATAGTCTACAATGTGGGTGGGGACTTTCTCAGGAGTGACATCTGCAGGAATGATGATTTCTTCAGCCCGAGGAGGAACCTGGGGGGAGAAAAGGGTTATCTCTGGCATAACTCAGACGATAAAGGCTTGTCTGAATTTATCTGGGTACTTCCGTCATATACAGCACTCTAGATTTCAAAATAGTTGACAAACCAAAACCACCATCCAGAGTCATTACCATCCAGCAAGAAGGACCCTTGAGGTTTCTTTTTTCTTTGCTGGTATGTCATAAAGGTAAAGGTTCCCCTTGCACGTATGTGCTAGTCGTTCCCGACTCTAGGGGGCGGTGCTCATCTCCGTTTCAAAGCCGGAGAGCCAGCGCTGTCCGAAGACGTCTCTGTGGTCATGTGGCCGGCATGACTCAATGCCAAAGGCGCACAGAACGCTGTTCCCTTCCCACCAAAGGTGGTCCCTATTTTTCTGCTTGCATTTTTTAACGTGCTTTCGAACTGCTAGGTTGGCAGAAGCTGGGACAAGACTGGAATATTGAACGTAGAAAGTTTTGA
Organism: Arizona elegans; assembly: GCA_022577455.1. NCBI lineage: Eukaryota > Metazoa > Chordata > Lepidosauria > Squamata > Colubridae > Arizona > Arizona elegans. The sequence goes on along the minus strand of JAKOOJ010000022.1, from coordinate 9,443,004 downwards.
TTTGGAATTTGGATGGCATGCTTACTTATTTTATGATAACAAAGTGGATAAAGTATTTAAAAGCCATATATTCAGAGATTCTTTGATGAGAGTATGGAAGAAGCACCGACTCAAATGGGATTACAAAATACCGTTATGGCTGGATCTTGGTCATATCATGTGGAATACAAATATAATGTCACTCGGGGGGTTTTTATACAAAGAGGTTCTTTTTACAGATGCGGGCAGATGGCAGCTGAAGATACTACAGACACTGTTGGCTGAAGGGATTAATTTAACTTGGCTACAATATAATCAATTGCAATTGAGATGGAAAGAGGACCAAAAAACTGGTATTATGTTGCACGAGGAAGAATTGGTTAGACATATAAAAGAGAAAGGTCCAATGCATATTAAAAGGCTTTATAATGTTTTGTTAGAAAGGGATTCAGAAACTGAATTAGTTAAAGATTGTATGATTAAGTGGGCACAAAATTTTGAAGCTGCTGCATCATAATATAGTTGTAGGTTTGGAAGTTTGGAAGTTTAAGGCCTCCCCTTTCTGGAGCATCTTGCATGATTTTCAATTTCACTCTCAGTTTTTTCTCATTCCAGACAAACTTATTCACTCCAGTTTGCCAGACTTTTAATTGTTTATCACTTTTAAGCACCGGAATCATTTGAAACAGAAAAAGAAATCTTGGCAAAATGTTCATCTTAACTGCTGCTATTCTTCCAAGTAAAGACAGCTGCAGTTTTTTCCAAGTTTCCATATCTTTCTGCGCCTCTCGCCACAACACCTCATAATTATTTTGAAACAGTTTCATGTTTGATTCTGCAACCTGAACTCCTAGATATTTAACCTTTGATACAATCTCAAAACCTGCCTTATTTTCAAGTTTGTGTCGTTGATCTTGTGTCATATTTTTAACTATCATCTTAGTTTTTTTCCGATTCAATCTAAAACCTGATACTGTACCATAATCTTGGATAATGTCTTTCATCTGGATTATTGATTCCATCGGCTGTGCTAGGGTAACAACCAGATCATCTGCAAATGCCCTTATTCTGTAATCCTCCTGCCTTATCACTATACCTTTCAAGTTATTCGAATCCCGTATTATATTCAGCAAGACTTCTAGTGTTAAAATAAATAACAGTGGGGATAACGGACAGCCTTGTCTGGTTGTTTTTCAATGTTAAACTCTGATGTCAAACTTCCATTAATAATAATCTGTGCCTTTTGCTCTTGGTAGATTGCTGAAACCGCCTGTATAAATTGATCTCCAAATCCCATTTTTTTTAAAGTCTTTAGTAGAAAATTCCAGTCCACTCTATCAAAGGCCTTCTCCGCATCCAAAAAAACCAGCACTGCAGAGATCTGTTTATTCTTCTCAAGATATTCCAGTAAATCTATAACTTGCCTTACATTATCCTTCATGTGTCTACCCTCTATGAATCCCGCTTGGTCATCATTAATCACCTCTTGAATTACTGGCATCAATCTGTTGGCTAATACTTTTGCATAAATTTTATAGTCATTATTTAAAAGAGATATTGGTCTATAATTTTCCGGTTTTTTAGGACCTACTTGTTCTTTTGGTATCAAAGTAATATATGCTGATTTCCATGATGGGGGTATTTTACCCCCTTGTTGTATATTGCAAAATAAGTCTCTAAGTTGTTCCACCATTTCTGCTTGTAAGGTTTTATAATACACTGCTGTCAGTCCATCTGTTCCAGGAGCTTTAGCTGTTTTCAATTGTTTAATTGCTGCGATTATTTCCTCGATTGTTATAGGGTAATTCATTCTTTCTTTTTGTTGGCTAGTAATTTTTGAGACTCTTTTCTCTTCTAAATATTTTTCTATAAGTCCATTCTGTATATCATCTTTAGCATATAATTTAACGTAGTAATCTACAAAGGCTTCTTTAATCAGTTTTTGTTGGGAAATTTCTTTCCCCCCAATATCAATACTCTCAATAGTCCGTATACTCTGCTTTTTCCTTAAAGTATAAGCCAACCATCTCCCCGGTTTGTTAGCATTACAAAACGTATTATGCTTCGCATATTGTAGATTTGTTGCAGCTTGCTCCGCCAAAAGCATTTGAAACTGATCTTTCAAAAGTTTTATAGCACCACGTATTCTTTCATCTGTTGGGTTTTTAATAAGTAACTGTTCCTTATTCTTTATTTCTGCTTCCAATTCGAGTCTTTTCCTTTGTCGATTCTGTTTATGTTTAAAGTTCATATAAATGAGTACCCCTCTCATATAAGCTTTACTCGCGTCCCATACTATTTCAATTGGGGTACCCTTATTCAAATTCATTTCAAAAAATTCTTTCATCTGTTTTTTAAGTTCTATTATATTTTTTTATAATATTATTATATTATATTATTATTATATTATATTATTATATATTTTTTTCATATCTGAACAAATTTTCATTTAGTCTCCATGACTTTCCCATCTCAATTTCTATCCATACAGAGCTATGATCAGTTAAAGTTCTTGGAAATATCTTTGTTCTTTTTGTTTTAACAAGTAAATCATCTGATAACAAGATAAAGTCAATCCTGGAGAAAGATCTGTGTCTGTCAGAGAAAAAAGTATAGTCCAGTTCTTTTGGGTTATGTATTCTCCAGATATCTTTTAATTCCAAATCTTCTTTCATATCAAAAAAAGTCTGTGGCAATCTGATCCTTGATTTCGCCAAACTCTTTTTATCTAATTTAGAATCAATTACTCCATTCCAGTCTCCCATTATTAGAATAGATCTATAGTCCCATTGCAATATTTTATTATGTAGAGTCTTATAAAAATGATCCTGTTGTTGGTTCGGAGCATAAATTCCAATCAAAAGAATTTGGCCATTTGCTGTGTGCAATTCAATTGCGATAAACCTACCATCTTCATCTGCTTCTATAATTTTAGCGGACAGTCTTTTATTCATATAAATAACCACACCATTCTTTTTTTCCGAGGTTGAAGCTATAAAATGTGTTCCTAATTTAGAATTTATCAGATATTTATGATCTTGAGTTCGAATATGAGTTTCTTGTAAACAAATTATATCATTATTAAATTGTCTCAAATATGTAAATAATTTCTTCCTTTTTTGTGGTGAATTTAGTCCATTAACATTCCAGGATAAGAGCCTAATTGTCATCTTGACCTTTCTGAAGCGATGAGCTGCTTTGCCTAACTTCTTCTGAAGTCTTCGGCCTTGCTCCTCCCATGGCTTCACTTTGTGTAGTACTTTTAGCTCCTCCTTTATATTGTTTTTCTTTTATTTGCTTGGAAATTGCACGAGTTATACGCTGGTCTTTAACTTCAGGCATCCCAGCTAGATCCAAAGCAGCACCAGTTGACAGAATTGGGGAAGGTTCTAACAGTGATTCCTCCATAAGGCCTCCTCCTCGTACAGCACCCTGCATTCCCACTAGTTCCATCTGCTTAGACTGTTGTTCCCTCTCATGCTGAGATTGCTTTTCCTTATCACTTTTTATCTCCAACAATGTAGATGTACGTGGGGATGATGATCTTTCTTTAAGGATATTATAATAAAAATATTCCGCCTTCTGAAAAGTATTCAATCGATGTCTCTCTCCATTATATTTCAAAATTATACCAGTTGGGGCATCCCACCGAAATGGTATTTCTTGCTTTTGCAATTCATTCACTAAGAACCTATACTCTTTTCGATCTTTTAACATCTTAGGTGGTAATTCCTTATAAACTCCAATTTGAACTCCCTCCACTTGCACAGAGGAAAGAAAGGATCTTTGCAAAATATCATTTCTTATTCTTCTATCAGTAAAGTATATCACCACATCTCTGGGCAATTTTCTTTGTCTAGCAACCCATGAATTCACTCTGTAAATTTTATCTATTTTATAGACCACATCTGCTGGATCAATTTTTAGCAATACAGCCAGGGCATCAGAACAAATCTGTCTCAGATCTTGCCTATCATTCTCTTTAATTCCTCGAAGCCTAATAGCAAATTCCATGGATCGGAACTGTATCATTGTAATTTCGTTTTCAACTCTCTCCACTTTGTTATCCACATCAGCAATTTTAAAATCAGTATCCTTCATTTTAACATTAACTTCTGATTTGAATTCTTCCAGTTTGGAATCCACTTTAGTAATGGATTCTGCCAAGTCAGAAACCACATTTGACAATTTATCAGACACCTTGTCATAATTTTCTTTCATTGCCTCTTTAAATTCATTAATTTCCCTCTTCATTTCCTGTTGTGATTTTTGAAATTTATCATCCAGAGCCTGGGTAATAAAATCTTTTAAACTTTGAACATCAAAGTCCTTTCCCTCCCTCTGCTGACTGGGAGGGGGCTGCTGTTCTGGTTTGTGGGTGGGAGCTCCCTCCCCTACAACCTTTCCTTCCTGTTTCTTTGAAGCCATTTTGCCACGTAAATTAACTTTTCTGAAAAAAGAAAATCTTTTTTTTTTCTTTTCCTTTGCACCTCCACAATATCCTTTGAAAAAGTCCCCCAGATTTAGATAGACTGAAGCAAGCTCAGGTTTATTTTTTTAAAAAAAGAAATTTTTCTTTTCTTTTCCACTCTTCTCCGTTCGCTTGCAACAAGCACTGCTACAATGTAGCTTATTAGAATAGTTTTGCGTAATCACTCTCCCTTTCAGCTCGTTAACGCTGGAACGGCGCCATTTTTTCAAGCCGTTTCCACTCGCTCTAACTTTTTCCCAAATCAAACGTTCAAAAGAGAAGAAATACTTGCAATTTCTTGGTTTGGGGGTTGAGGTTGTTTTATGACAAAATTATTTTCCCATCAGTTTAGATGTTTGCTGCAACCGGCTTGCTCTGACGAACAGAGTCGTCCCACGCCGTCCGGAGTCTCCGCAAGTTAAAAGGGAGCCACACCCGTTTCCTCCCCAGTAGCAAACTTCTGGGGGTTCACGGGGGCTCAACCTGCCTCTTGCTTCACTCTTCTCCTCAAATCCTCAGGATTTTGGAGTTTTCAAGCCGCTTCCCTCACTCGGGGCGGCTCTACAGGCGGCGGGGCTGGCGGCCCTTCAAAAGCGACCGTCTTCGCCGGTGGCAGTCAAACCCCTCGCCGGTGGCAGTCAAACCCCCCGGTGGCAGTCAAACCCCATAGTGCACTTTTCTTTACATTGTTTGTCCTGCTTATAAATTGCTATGGGAAAGTTTCAATGCTACAAGAATAAGAATAAGATAATAAGGCAGAATAACAGCAACAAACAGCCACCTGTACTCACCTCTTCAGGGAACTCCTCCCCTACCAGAGCCATGATCAAGGATGTTTTCCCCACTTGGGCTGTAAGAGAGAGAAGCAATACAGTTACAGGTAGTCCTTGACTTACGACCATTCATTTAAGTGACCATTCAAAGTTGCAACAAACACTGGGAAAAAATTACCATTTTTCACACTTATGATTGGTTGCAGCATGATCGGGTCATCAAAATTTGGATGCTTGGCAACTGGCATGTACTTACGACGGTTGCAGTGTCCTGGGGTCATGTGATCCCTGTTTGCGACCTTCTGACAACCAAAGTCAATGGGAAAATCACATTCACTTAATTAAGTTATTACTAATTTAATAACTATCGTGATTCACTTAACAACTGTAAAATGGGCAAAAACCCTCACCTAATAAATGTCTTACTTAGCAATGGAAAGTCAGGGCTCAATGGTGGTCATAAGTCAAGGACCAGCTACGTATATACAGGTAGTATATTTTATTTTATTTATTTATTTATTTAAATTTATATACCGCCCTTCTCCCGAAGGACTCAGGGCGGTGAACAGCCAAAGGTAAACACACAGAGTACAAAAATTTAAGAACAGTTTAAAAAACATATTAAACAATTTTGGCCCAACAATTAAAATACCCCTTTTAAAATTCAAATTAAAATTAAGCAATTGGAGAAGTTAGGCCAGCCCGGCTTGTTGAAATAAAAAAGTCTTGAGGGCACGGTGGAAAGTACGTAAATCCGGAATCCTCCGTATCTCCGGGGGCAGCTCATTCCAGAGGGCATATTACAGGTAGTCCTTGACTTACGACCACAACTGGCCCCCAAATTTATGTTACTAACATTTGTTAAGTGAGTTTTGCTCCATTTTACCACCTTCCTTGCCTCATTTGTTAAGTGAACCCATGTAATTGTTAAGTTAGTAACCTGGTTGTTAAGTGTTGTGGCCCGTCAGCGGCCTGTGCAGCTAGTAGCTGATTCAGACAGCGAGGAGGCTGGTGTGGTGATGCGCCAGCAGCCTGTGCAGCTGGCACTTGAGTCAGACAATGAGGAGGCTGGAGAAGATGTGGTGCCAGAGGTGGGGATTCACCCAGGGCCTTCAGAACCTCCCATAAGTGAAGAGGACGAAGAGAAGAAGCCTCTTCTCGATGCACAGGCGCGCATAGCTGCCAAAAGGCAGGAGTGGCTCCTCAGGAGGAAGTCTCCTCGAGAGTAAGACTTGGAGCTAATTGGCCACTCTCTTAGCCTATTTAAGGAGGAACACCGACTGAAGCAATTTGCAGGGAACAACTTCGTTCACATATCTTCGTGTCGTCTTATCTTATCAGCTTCCTGCAAATTGCTTCTGGGCATTCTGCCAACCACAGTAAGCTTTCAGTTATTATTCTTTGAATTCTTGGCGGGTGTTAATGCAGTTAATTAACAGCCGTTGTTGTAAAAAACTGGTTTATTTAGTAAACTAAGGTTTGAATGGACTTTGTGTGTGCTGCGTTCTTTGGGGTCCGTAGCTGGGGCAGAACATTAAGTGAATCTGGCTTCCCCATTGACTTGGCTGGTCAGAAAGTCACAAAAGGGGACGCGGCAGTGCTGAAAACCGGCACGTGCATGCACGGCAGCCAGCTGATTGTCGTGTGCGCATGTGCGCCAGAACCTGAAAGTTTAACTTTTCTGGAGCACGATCCCTTCGCGCGCTCAGCTGTGCCGAAAACTGGCCTGTGCACGCATGGCAGCCAGCATCATCGGGCACACATGTGCGCTAGAACCTGGAAGTTCGGCTTTTCCGGAGGGTGGTCCTGACGATCACGTGCGCGACATTTCCTTGCAACCTTTTCAGCACTCGTGTTCTGCCCCAGCAACGGGTCCCAAGAAGTGTAGCACACACACAGCTCCAAAAACTCCGTTTAATACAAACAGACCCCTTTCAAAATGCAGCCTTTAACCACAAATGTCCTTATCAGCCTGCTATGAATTAGAGATTAAACAAAGTCCGACAAGGGTTGGCAATCAGCCCAGAAACCAAGTTGTAACAAAAAAACTCACTCTCAAAATGCTCTGAGTAGGACCAAGCATTGTTTCCAGCAACATTTGCCAGCTGTGTGCAAATTTAAATAGGCTAAGGGAGTGGCCAATTAACCCCAAGCCTTACTCTCGAGGAGACCTCCTCCTGAGTAGCCACTCCTGCCTTTTGGCAGCCCTGCGTGCTCGAGCATTGAGGAGAGGCTCCTCCACTTCACTCTTTTCACTTGAAGGAGCCTCTGGAGGTTCTGAAGGCCCAGGCTGAGTCTCTGCCTCTGGCACCACATCCTCTTCAGCCTCCTCGCTGTCCGACGCGAGCGCCGGCTGCACAGGCTGCTGGCGCAACACTACATCAGCCTCCTCGTCGTCGGGATCAGTCACAATCCGTGCAGGCCGCTGGCGGGCCACAGCAACTCGGTGCCAGCACTCGGTGCTGAAAAGCTTCGCCATCACTGTTCTAAGAGGTACCCACCTTGTTCTAAAACAATCTGTTTGCTCAGAAAAAAGGTATTTTTTTTCTGAGATTGGCTCTAGAAGAGCATGACACACAATGTTCGTCACGGAAGGCATCTCCGTGGTAGAGCTGTCAAGTTCCCAAGAGAAGCTCCATAAAGTCAGCCATTAAACAAAAATAGTGACAACACTGGAGCATCAGCAAGCCTTGGGGAAAAGATTTATTTTATTTATGGAGTGGTTTTGGGACATTGCCCCCGCCTCCTCCCAAAAAAGAGACTTATAGCACCAGTTTCGTATCTGAGCCACTACTTTGTAACTTGAACAAATATCTGATTGATTGGCTTTCACACGAAGACTGCAAGCTGAAGATTTATTATTATTTTTTTGCAGATGCAGGCTGTTAAATGATCAACTGGAGCTCTGCAACACTGCTTCAGGTTTGATTCCAAAAAGATCCTATTAATTAAATAAAAAAAAAATAGAAAAGGCTTAAAAAGGGTTGCAGCCAGGTTAACAATGGTACCCTGACGTATAATAAGCCTTATTATAAATCTCCCAGGGTGAATAGCTTTATTGGAA